>KN050035.1:0-93754 GCA_000743315.1 Lignosus rhinocerotis TM02 | reverse complement strand
GACACGCGGCGCAACGACGTGAGCGCGGCGCCGGCGCAGCAGGCGGTGGCGGCGATGGTCGGGTCGGACGGGAAGCTCGTGTTGGGGCAGGACGGGAAGGTCGTCATGGTCGACGCCCAAGGGCGGCCGATTCGCCAGGAGAACGGAGAGGTGAAGGAGGAGAAGGGGAAAGATAAGGAAAAGGAAAAAGACAAGGACAAGAAGAAGCGATTTCAGAAGAAGACGCGGCAGGTGTTCCTCGTCCCGGAGGCGACGCGACAGTTGCGGAGGGAGGAGAAGTTTCCGTGGGTGATCGAGGATGCGGAGCAGAAGGAGGTGTGGGTGAGCCAGATGGAGGAGGTGGCCAAGTCGCAGACCTTTGCGATGTTCATGCCGGCCGCGAACGATGTCTTCAAGTTCGTACCCGCGCATCGGTGGTACCGGTTCCAGAAGAAACCGACGCACCAGATCATCAAGAACCTCGATGAGGTCGAGTCAATTGTATGTCACGCTGATGTTTATTGTACGGATCAACTACATCGTGCTATAGATGTCAAAAGCGCAGAAGCGCAAAGACAAGACACTGTGGACATTGCGACAGAAGACGGAACAGGCTGCTGCTAGCGGCTCATCTCTGGTTCACAATGCTAGCCAGAGTCTAGGCCCAGGCGGGAAGAAGCTCAGAACAGTGGACAGTGGTCCTTCTGATCTGTTTGGGGATGACGAGGAGGGCGTCGACCGTAAACGCAAAGTCAAGCGCGAGCTTGGCGCAGAAGGCTTCCTTGATGAGCTTGATTTCGAGGAAAGCTTTGCGGACGATGAGGAGAAGATGGAGGCCGATGACAAGGAGGATGAAGAGGCGAAGGAGCTGGAGGTGCGTGTCGCTATATGCGCCTCTATCGTGTCTTCTCTTACCCGGTGATGTTGCAGGAGCGACTCAAAAGAGAGTACAAGACAGCCAACAAGCTTCGGGAAGGTTTCATCGACGAGTCAGAAGAGGAAGAGGACGATGAAACGAAACTGACAGGTGCCGGCAAGAATCTGCAGAAGACCCTGAAGAAACTGGAGAAAGGCGGTGGGTATGAAGATGACTCTGATGACGACAAGAACCCTTACGCAAGTTCGGTACGTAATACATCTTTCGCCTGTTCGCCTCGGACTGGTATCTGATACGTGTCACAGGAGGAGGAGGAGGAGGAGGAAGAAGAACCGCCTCAAGCACCAACTGGACCTGCAATCCTTCCTCCTGATCCTAAGCCCGGCGCGCGCGCTGCTTCACAGACGTCTTCGAATACAGCGAAGGCGGTAATCAACGGACAGGCTACGGTACTGTTGAAAACAGAACCTCAGTCGCGCCCGACTTCTCCTGTGCCGGGACATGGGGGACACTCTGTTGTCGCAAAGCGGGCTACAAGTCCGAAGGTGCCGAAACCAAAGACGGGGATGCCGAGCCGAGCTGGAAGCCCGCTTGTAGGTTCGAATGGCGTTTCACCACCTGCGAGTCGCGCGACGAGCCCTGGTGCGGCAGCAGGAGCGGGTATTCGTGCCGATGGTCAACCGACGCCAGCCACGTCCTCTCCGGGCAGCAAGCCTCTGAAACGGAAGGCAACAGAGGACGGCACGACAGCGCCCACGGATGGGGCGCCGCGGCCGAAGAAACGCAAGGCGCCGGGGGAGCTGGAAGACAGGATGGTGATAGAGTGGCTGAGCAACACTCCGAACGCGACGACGCGGGAGTGCATCCACCACTTTGGGCGATACCTGACGGACGACGCGAAGAAGAGCAAGTTCACTGCGCTGGTGAAAGAGGTCGCGCAGCTGAGCAACGGCGTGCTGGTCTTGCGGCCTGCGTATCGCGGAATGGTGGCGCCCACGCCCACAGTCGCAGCAGGGTGATCTCGCGGGGGCAGTGAGAAGCGAGCCTGGGGAGACGAAATCAATCTGGGGGATTGCCTCCCCCCCTCGCCAGGTAACCGACCGGCGCGGTACGGTTATGGACTACACGCGCTGACTTTTGATGGATGGTTGATAATTGCTCACGATATAGACGTTGGGTGTGTGAGGTGGGAAATGCGTGCGAATGATATTCCGACAGTAGTTTGTAAGCACGACAGCCTTGTGAGATAACAAGGGTAGTATAGTACGTCATTCTATGTGGCAAGCACAAGAGATTTACTTACAAGTGGGCATGCAAACCAGGAGCTAGTTGTCGAGCACGCGCTGGATGGCGGCAAGCCATTAATTGAGTGGTTTTGGCTGAATATACAGCAAGACTGGAGATAGCCGAAAAGAGAAGGAACGGTGGATTGGCGTCATCAGTGTAGACGTCCAGGTACAATGTAGGTGCTAGTATTTTCACACATGAGCAGGGGATATATCGGGGCAAGCCGTCAGTGGTGGTGGTCGGAGATCGAATGGAGGAAGAGAAAAAGAAGCCGGTGGCAGCCGGGATATGATATGTTTGGGGGCGCGCGGTTCCTAGGCCTGTGTGTATGGAGATGGATCGCAGGGATGTCGGAGGGCGTCATGTGTCAGAGCGTGAGGGGGGCAATGTTTCCCAATCACCGCTCTGGGTACTCGCATGTACAGTCCAGCATGTACTCAGTCGTGAGCGGGTTCATGTTGATACAAGTACTATGGTACTGATGTTCTTCGACACTGCCAGCAGGGTTGATTGCGCCGGCCGGGCGAATGAGCCGAGTGGATTGAATAGGTAAACGCACTGCCATTATCGAACACGATTTTGAGGGTTGCCTGGAGCGGCAACGGCTGGCCGAGTGTGATCGGGCTAGCTAGCGTCTACAGTTGACGGCCAACGCAGATGCTCGCCTCGCCAGCCTCTGACTCTGCGACCGAGCCCAATATTTAATGTCCACCAAAGACATGCCCGGCCATCTGCCCCCTTCTTCCTTCCGCCCGTGGTTTCTGCTCTTCCCTTTCTCGCGATGGTGCCCCCTGTCGTTCATTCATTACTCTTCCTCGCAGCCACCCTTTCTTCCGTAGCAGCTCACCCTTACGCCCTTCACGCTCACGAATCCCGCAATGCCGCTCTCCCTGGTACGTGGTATCACCAACCCGATCACCCCGTCTACAAACTCTTCAAGCGAGGCGACGATGGCGCCAACTACCCCACTGTCGGATCCCCAGGTCAGCCTTCCCATCCCTATCAAATGTTTTCAGCGCTTCACTCACACCCCCCCCCTTTCTCGAACAGAATGGGCTGCTGCCTTCCCTGCTGCCGGTGAGAAGATGAGCGAGACAGGCGATGGCTATCCTCAAGCTTGGATCGATGCCCTCAACGCCGCCGTCAAGGCCGGCAAAATTCCCGACGTCCCTATCTCCACTAACGCCGATGGCGGAAACCCCGTCTACCCCAAGGGCTTTGATCCTCTTAGTCCCACCGTCTGCTCATCCACCTACAAGTGTCGCAACCAGGAAGATCTCTGGGATGCTCCCGATGGTGTCTTCGCCTCCAGCTTCGATGATGGCCCCCTTCCCGTAAGCCAGCTTTGGCTTGTTCTCCGCCTTAATCTAGAACCCACTCGCTGATTCTATCTTTTATGCAGGACGGCGCTCAGCTCTACCAGTTCCTCAAGGATAACAACGTGATCTCGACTCATTTCATGATCGGGACCAACATCATCAACAACCCCGAAGATTTCACAATGGCGTTCGATGAGCTTCACAGTTGGTGTCTCTCACATTCCCCTATCCTGATGCATCAGTGTTCATCATCACCCCTCATTCCCAGGTGATATCGCCGTCCACACTTGGACCCACCCGTACATGACCACGCTCAACAACCTGCAGGTCCTCGGTGAACTCGCTTGGACAATGGACGTTATTCAAAAATCTACCGGTGGCCGTATTCCGAAGTATTGGCGTCCCCCTTTCGGTGATTCCGACGAACGCGTCCGCGCTATTGCCAAGGAAGTCCTCGGGTTAACTACCGTCATCTGGAACCAGGAGTTCGTCCACCTTTGTTGCATCTGTGATCTTGCACCGTGAACTGATGGTTGTTCCCAGCACCGAAGACTGGAGCGTTGGTCAGCCCGGCGGTCATACTATTGAACAGGTCAATTCCGACTTGAACAAGTGGATCACTGGCCCCAAGTCGCCCGGACTCATCATCCTCGAGCACGAGCTCAATAACAACACTGTTGGCGCGTTCATGAACGCTTTCCCGCTCATCGCGCAGAATGGCTGGCAGTTTGAGAGCCTTGCGCGTATCGGAGACGGCTCGGTCTACCAGAACGCGGCCGACGGTACGGGCGACGTGACCCTTGGGACGATCGCCGTCTTCGGCGGTCCCGAGCCCACGCCTTCTTCGAGCGCCACGTCGCAACCGTCCTCGAACACGGGCACTCCCACCTCTTCCGGTGCCAACAACGGCAAGGCGAACAACGCCAGTCCGTTGTCATCGTCATCGTCATCGTCATCGTCAGCTGCACAGCAAAGCAATGAAGCCGCAACAGGCGAGAACGGCGCGTTATCGTTCAGGTCGTCTTCCTCGCTCGTGTCGTTGGTCGCGTTGATTGCCGCGGCAATCGCTTTCTCATGATCACCGCGTGATGATGATCACCGCTGTGTTTCCTTTCTCTCTTGCGTATACGGCTGTTTGAAATGGTTAGGTTGGCGGACACCACAGTGCATCTGTTTCTATGATCTATTTCCCAGGGCGGCATCCGTAAACTCTTGATTAGATCCATCCTAATCCCCCTCCATCTACACCACTACCTCAATTACTCTCGGGTCTCGGCACCTGTTTCTGTTTCTGTTCCTTTTTATTCTTCCTTTTTCATTTAGGAGTACTTACACGCTTGGTCAGGGAGTGGTTGCTTCTCCGTCGCACACCCCAGACCAGAGCCTCGTCGTTGTAACGTACTGTCACGACCCCAGGACTTTGCTTTTTTTATGTTGCACGTGTTACCTACCGGACATTCACACCCACCACCTACTTACGACCCGTCATGGACCTATAGCTATTACGAGGGCTGCTGTAATCCCACGATTCGAACTCTCACATCGAACAGTGTGTTTCGCACTCGTCACACTCCTTTTGAGGCCCTGATTGTCATGTAGCGTAGACCTCTGTAAGCATCCCTTGTAATGGCGCAAAATAACATCTACACTTCAATGGTGGATCTGTTGAGGCTCAGGCCATGCGCGCGCCGCCGGAGTGCGAGTGCATGGCGTGTTCGTTGCTCTTGGCCCTTTGGCCGTGGCAGTGTGGACAGCGATGCATAATGCTTGGAGCGGGGGGCGGAGAGGTCAGTGATGGTGTCGGTGGTGCCAGTGCGTCAGTGCACAGGGAGAGAGCCTAGAGGACGAAGGAGACTTGGCACATGTCTGTGAGATCGTGGATCGAAGAAGGAACGGAATATGATATGATAGATGTTAACGTTGGACGTTGTGTACCCACCCCCCGGCCCCGGATCAGCAAGCTTATTGGGCAGCCCTGACACAGTGATACACAAGGGACACGGAGGAACACGGAGTACTTGGCCAGAAGAACCATGGGATACAGCATCCTGGGAGAGTTTGAGGACCGTGGACGAACACGCCGAGCAATTTCTTCGACTCCACTGTGGCACTGGTATACCTCTCTGTAAAGTCGCGAAGCGAAGTGATAGTAGATAAGATAAGATATGGAGGCCAGCCCCGGACTGCCAGTGAAACAACCCACTGCATACTACTCGTGCAGTACACAGGCTTTGCCAGTGCATCGCCCTCTCCACGCACAAGATCAATGCATACGCCAAGGCCCCGAGAGTCTCTTTCCCGTACCCTACCCAAGAGGCTGGATGGGGACTAGCTGGATGCATATTATGCGTGAGCACCGCGCGCGGAGAGTGGTGCAACCTTGCAGTAGCATTAATGCTGCTGCGCACGGACCATCCTATGCCATTTGTCTGATGTCAGGTACGTGGGCCCGGGATCCAGGAGGTAGGTCTCGCGCGGAGTCGACGTTGGCGTCTTGGACTCCGAATCCGAGGCCCGAGGTCCGAAGGCCCGAAGAATTTCGAACGTTGAACATTTGGATGTTGGTGGTTGAACAGTTGGTCACCGGTCAGGATTCCGCCTTCGAACCGGCTTGCCTCCCAATGTCCCCTGCCTGCAGTCTCGACGCTGTCGCCAAAACCTAGGAATTTGTCGCCGTTCTGCGCCAACCCATCATCGACCGGCGAGTGGGAGAACTCAGCTATCGCAGGACACGGTACCCCCTTCGGAGCTCTCCCAGTCTGCGCATTCCTTCTTCCTCTTCTACTTCTCTTCTTCTCCTACTCCTTCTCCTTCTACGCTAGTCACGCTCACGCCATGCTTCACAGCAGTCTCCTTCCTCAGCCTGGCAACGGTTACACCGATGGAGACAGAGGCCAACTCGGCTGCGCCCACAACGCTCGAACCTTGAGCCCTTCGATATCCAGATATCCATATCTCGCCCAGCCGGGGCTTTCCCCGTGAAATGGAACACCCCAACGGCGGCCACCATACCTCCAGCCGACTTGCCGACTGGACCATTTGCGTGGCACTAGTACTTCGCACCGGAGATGGGGTGTCCTGGCAGGCGTTCCCTACATCGACTTTTCCGAGAATAAACTGTCCCCCACGCCTTTGACGCCTGCACGCTGCTGACGTTGAACGGCTTCATCGAAACTGCCTCGTTGTGCAAGAAAAATGACGCGGAGCCGCTTTCTGGGGTAGTGCGCGAACGTTCTACGTCCTACGCCCCATGTCCTACCTGGCTCGTCCGTTCTTCCCTTCCCGTCGATCCGCGGGTGTCCGGTACCCATCGCGAAAAAAGGGCTATAATCGTGCGAACGCCACCGACGTATGAAGGAAATCCCAACTGAGGTATGGGCTAACCGTTGTTCTAAGCGAACAAAAAACGTTCAAGCCACCGACCGCGGCGGCGGAGCGGGAGAGCCGTGTCCCATAGCTAGCGGACGCCGTTATCACCGCCTTTGGACGGGCAACGAGCGTGTCTCTCGAAATACTTGCGCTGCGCGGCCGTGGTTGGCGGTCGCGCGCACTAGTCCCGTCAGGCTCGTGGTGCAACGAAGTCCCTTGATTTTCCGATGGGCGGCGTTTGGGAGGCTCGGATGGGGAACACGCCGCGGGCTGGAGGGTTGGGACCAACGCAGCGAGTGGAAGTGCTGAGCACCGTTATACATAGTATAGTAGATATAAGTAGGTATGCCCACCACCAAGGCTGCGTAGCACAGTCGACGTCGAGGTAGGCTGATCTCCCTCAGTCGCATCGCAACCCACCCGGTATTCCATGACCCTAACATGTCACGGTGTCGCTTCCCAACAAAGGCCCCCGTCCCCGCCTGCATCAGTGCGGGATTGCAAAACAAGCTAATTCACTGTCAGTCAACCTGCCTCGGAGATACCGCTCCTCTATACCATTGCTAGTTGCACCTCCGTGGCTCCCAGACTGGGTAGACCACCACGCCAACCGTCCCAATACCTGAGCGTCTCAATCGCTCGTGTCTGTTCTCCTAATCCTTATAGCGTGCGGGAGAGAGCGATGGGCTTCAGCTAGCTACAAAACATCATCGTTCATGTTGCTTGTTGCTCCAACTGGACATCAGAGCGCGAGCGACATCGATCGCGTGCTGCGACATCAGCAGGGATGTTGTCCTCGCTAACCGCCTCCTTGCACACATGCGCAACAGACAACATCACATGTCCTCCTCGATACCAACACCTCATTACCGACGACGCAGGAGAACTCTTCTCACACCGGCCCGATCTATTCTAATATCCCGTATCTTACGCCGACCATCTCACCACTTCCTGTCTCCCCCAGCAGGTACTCGTTGCCAGTATACCACCAAGTTCCAACCCGTCTCACGCGAGTAGTGGTGTCGAATGAATGGAAGCAATCACACCGGATGTCCGGTAGATTGGAGACCGAGATCAAGATCGTGTATGTGCCAGCGACGGACAGACAACACGCGCTATGTACAAATGGGCAGGCCACAACGGGGTCATGCATGCATCAACGTACACTCGTCGAGACCGAAACGCTCGTTACGTCATGAAGTCATTAGTATGCAGCACAAGGAGAACAACAGGGGTGGGGGGAAAAGGGGCGGCGCAGTGCACGGTGTGCGGGCGCGGGTCCAGTAGACGGAATGGAGGGTCATGACGAATGAAGATACGGAGAGCCTGTGTAGAGGGGGTCCCGGCAGGTCAGCAAGTACTAGTGGGCAGGGATGCAGAGACAATAGAATAAATGCGAGATTAAGCTATGTACGGGGGCGAGATGAACGACGAACGGCGGGGCCGTCGATGAACAATGAGGCATGACAGGGAACGAGGAGAAACACAGAGCACTATCCGAAGTGTCACGGTGCTGTGCGATTTAAGAGAGCGAAGATGAGCTGCGGTCGAGGAACGTTATGCGGCTGCTCGGAAGTCCCGATGGAGACCAAGAGACGTGAACAGGACGATCGGGAGCAAGCATCGAGAGCATGGGGACGGTAAGGATGCTGAAAGCAGCGCGCGGAGGAACGACGGCGAGTGACAAGGTCTAAGACTTGACTTTGCAACATGTCCCATAGCGAAGTCATTGACTGACTGACCATGATGGCAGTGCTCTAAAGGATGCTGGGCCATTTGAGCTTGAGACCTTCAAGCCACCGCAGGTACAGCAGCTCCGAGATGGGAGACTTCCGCACCGGCGATCCAGGATCCGGCTGCGCTGGTCCCTGAAGAGGCGATGTCGTCGACGGAAGACCCGAAATCTCCTCTTCCTCAGTGACGACGAGGCCTCTCGCGGTCATCTCGCTCCGGCGAATGATGCGCTTATGAGGGAAGAGCGAGCGAGAGGTTTGTATATGGCTGCGCACGGCGGGGTTGCTTATGGCCCACATGTCAGTGTTTTGCACGGTGTGTGATAGGAAGCATGGGACATACTCGTTGATCCCAGACAGAATATCAAGGATGATGTGGTAGGCCAATTCAGCATTGACATCCCGCAGCTCTTCGAAACCACGGGAGATCATGCTCAGTGATTCGATCTCGCGCGCGTCCATATCATCCCTTGTAGCCTAGGATGCCCCATGAATACCACGAGGAGCCAGACTGCAGCAAGATAACGTACCCTCTGGAGGAGGGGTAGAACCACCTCATCGACCAAAGACTTTCCCGCCTTCTGTGCCTCGCTAGCCACCCGCTTGTGAGGCGTCTTCGTGCTCGATGGCGACGATGGTGTGGAGGATGTGCTCCCTTCCCTACCCCTGAGACTCCCCACATACTCCTCGGAGAGCCTCAACGACCTGATAGTGTCGACCTTCTTCACTGGCCGGATGGTATCCACACCACTTCCCAGATCGGCCTCCCCAAGGATAGTTCCCGTCGTCACGTTATTCCGTGCAGCATACGAGGCTCTTCTTGATGACCGAACGGAGCCAGTATAGGCGGGAGGAGGTTCTGAGGAATCAGCAACCTGCGCGTCCACATTCTCGACGCTCCGCGAAGGTGTTATCGGCGTTGTGCTAGAGGTCTCGTCCGAGCCGTTGTCGTTCATGAGTGATGGCGTATCCTTCTCGTCGCTCCTCGAGAATGAACGGATCACGACTGATGAATGTCCTGCGTCTGCGTTCATTGCGAGAGCGCCGAGGCCGACAGGTTGTTGCAACGGCACGTCGCTTCCGTTCCTGGTAGCAGCAGTAGTATCAATGGTGTCGTGTGGATTGTAGGACTCGTCCTCCTCGGGCACGTCATTGTAGTCCTCATCAGGGATCATACCAGGTGGCATGATATCCTTTGCCATGCTACGGAGCGAGCCCATGGCGGAGGATGTGCGAACAGTGTTGAAGTCCCATTCGCTACGAAGCGTCCCATCCCAAGCACCACTGTTCCGTATTGTTGCCTGATAGTACTGGGGACCCTTGCCTGGGGAGCGCGTGCGATAGTCCTGATACCGCTCAATAAGCTCTGTGAGGTACGACGTCTTCCGCGCGCCCCGAATGAATCGATGCTGCAAGAGCTCCTTCGTCGTTGGTCGCTATAGATTGATTATGGCATGACGATCAGCAAAAAAGTTCGATGGACCCGATGGATGAGCATACCGAGTGAGGATCCTTTGTAAGGCACTGAGTTACGAAGTCCTTGAAGGCGAGTGAGAAGGCACCCTCGAGAACGGGAGGCTTCGCCTTCGGGATCAAGAAGAGTACCCGCATTGGGTGATATTCCGCCAATGGCGGCTCGCCCTTGGCCATCTCTATCGCTGTAATACCCAGACTCCAGATATCCGCCTTGGCGTCGTATCCGGCTTGACGGATAACTTCAGGGGCCATCCAGAAAGGCGTACCCACGAAGGTATGTCTCAACGTGCTCGTGAGTTGAGCGGCTACGCCGAAGTCGGCAAGCTTGACCTTCCCTGACGCGGAAAGTAGGACATTGGCCGCCTTGATATCACGGTGGATAGTGCCTTCGTTATGGAGGTAGTCGAGGCCAAGGAGGAGCTCACGCATGATGACAGCAATATGGGCTTCCGAGAAGACACCCGCCTTCAATAGGTCGAGACACGAACCACCGGCGAGATACTCCATCACTATCCACAGCTTATACGCAACCACGAAAGAGCCGTAGTATCTTGTCACATACTCAGAATCGCACTGTGCCAGGCTCGCGATTTCTTGCTGTATCTCGGAAATATCGTCGTCCGAGTCATCCAGATCTGCTCAAACCGCGTCAGAACATGACCACACAGCAATACATACACCACACACCGATCTGCTTGATAGCGACAATCTGTTTCGTGTCGTTGTGTATCGCCTTGTAGACCGTGCCGAAACTGCCTGTCCCCAGCTTTTCCAGAAGGGTGTACTGGCTTGCAGGATTGGTACTGGGTATATATGGCCAGGGGTCTGGGGACTTCACTCTACGCTCAGCGCCGGGCGATGGCGGCGGAGACTTTGTGAGTTGTCTAGGCTGTGAACCATAACTGTGGTCAGAAGAAGTGCTCGACACGCTGGATTTTTTGTGCAGACGGGAACCAGGCGGCATGTCACAGTAGAGGGGACAACACTCTGCGAGCGGGAAACGCAAGGGGAGGGGGCACAGTTGGGGCAAAGTGAGAATGAGCGGGCTGGATCACACCGCGGAGACTTCTAGCGTGCACGTGTATGGTGGGACGACCGAGCCGTGCATGCGACTTGGACGAGAAAAGGAAAGAGTACGCCATCTCCTCATGACTTGGATTGATGATTGGACGGACACTATGACGAAAATCATTGCATGGCACAATATTCACTCACCATGAGGAATCGAGGTCGTTACTAGTCCGAATGCGTGGATAAATATTGTGATAACAAAGAGTTGAGGCTGGTATATAAGGCGTATCGGTGGAACGACGGGGACGTGGAGGAAGAGAACGCGGGACACGCGGTGTGGTTGCAGACACGAGGGGCCAAGAAGCAACAATGAGGAGATTGCACGTGGAAATGTTGTTGCTGGGTGCGGTCAGATTGTTGATGGATCGTCGAGCGAAAGGTGAGCGGCGATGGGCTCGCCGTTACGGATGTTGTGGACGATATGAATGAACGTGGCGACAGCGGGCCAGGGAGTGAGAGAGAGAAAGAGACAGGGACGGGGGAAGAGCCAAAACGGCCGAGGGAGCGCGACAACAGCAGGTGACGTGATGCCTCGCTTAGCTGTACTTAGGTCTTCGCCTGCTCCATACGCTGACTCTGCACCCCCGGTCCGGCCAATGCTCCGTCCGAGCCGTTCCGCGCCCGCATCCGCCAACGCCCAAGCTCCGTTCTCATCTGCATTCCGACTGAAACTTGTTGCCCAGGTAAGCTTGTGGACTCAGAGATGATCCTCACAAGGGCAGCAAATACACCACTCAGCCCTGGACACCGTGGGGTTGCCAGTCTCACGCACAGCGTGACTTATTGTTGGGTACGCATATGCTCATGTATCGACATGGCATGTTCAGTTGATGTGGTAGCGTAAAGCATACAGTGAGATGAACAAACTCAGAGCAACATAGACAACCAGCCCCGCGACTCGCCCTCAACCATCCTCTTCATGCCTTCACAGCGTACTTTCGAATCGGAAAGTGGATGTCCTTCTTGCGCTGCTTGAGCGTCTTCAGCGACGCTTCATGCTGCCACAGGAATCGTTGATGAGCGCATGTGTAGGGGACATGTTAGCAGATACGACGTACCTTCGTCAGACGTCTCCGGATCGCACGCGTTTTCTTGGCTCGCATGTCAAGGGGTAGGTACTTCTGCTTCTTGTAGTACTCCCGCAGGTTGGACCTTAGCTTTTGGTTCGTGACAGTCAACACACGGGCAATTGATTTGCGGACAGTGTTGCTATAAATGAATATGCGCATGAGGGTACATTAACTCTCAAATCGGGTTGCAACGTACATCTTGGTAAGCTTCGCCGCAGAACCACCAGCAATCTTCTGTACCCGGAGCGACAAGAGCTCCTGCTTCAGATCCTTGAGCTGATTAGCCAAGTCGTTCTTGGACCTGCGAAGTCATGGCATGAGTACAGCATTGCTCGCGCAAAGAGGTGGTATACTGACTTGGATTGGAGCTCGTACGCCTTGACCTTGCCTGGCATTTTGTCGTTCGATGATCTATGGAAACAGACTTGTGTCAAAATAATTGTCTTCAGGACATTATCTTCAAACTTTGGGGAGCATCTTGCAGCATCCAAGTTGTCCAAAGTCCGGAACTGCCAACAGCAAGAACAAACGAAATAATTACCTTGAGGAGTGTCGTGAGGATGTGCGCGCCGCGCTTGGGACGAGGAATACGAAGCGTGGGACAATGCGAGGTGTGCTATGCAGTTTTACCAGCCACTACTCTCACGCTCTTGTGAGCTTGCCTTTTGGGGCGATAGTTGCTCTCGCCGCCCGTGGCATCGTGCTCGCACCTGAAGCTATTCCCCATGCTTGTCTGTCACAAATCTCTGTTTGATTGAGCTGCTTTGCTCAGTGTGTTGCCCAATGGTCTCTATATCAAGATCGCGCTGGGAACTTGGCGTCTACTTGAGGCCTACTCTGTTTGGGACGCCTTTGTGAGAGAGGCTGTCGGTGCATAACGCTGCTTGACTCTCCCCACCTTCGTGCCTTTGTCCGCCCTTTTGCATGTCGTCGCTCCACCTCGTACTCGCTCACACACCTCCCGCGAGCTATTCTGGTACCTGCAACACCCGTGGATCGCTGTGGTATGCGGCTTCATTGCTAACGTATGTCGTCACTTGACAAGCGTGATAACCTAGGCATTTGCGATAACAATGGGCTCGAAATACCCTCCAAGACAGGAGCTACACTCAGTCGCGTCACTCTTTCCACACGTGGACGAAGACGTGATCACATTGATCGTTAACCACCAGCTCCCTGGCGCTGAGATCTATAAGCTGGACTCGCGCCGGATCCTCGAGTCAACATGGCACCTCATAGAAGTTAAGATGGACGAGAGCACCATATCCCTGCATTCCGCGCCCTCCGCCATCGAGACTTATGCGACCCTGGACTCGCTCCTTGTCCCCCTGAACACCTACTTTTCTGTTCTTTGCGTCCACGGGCTTTCCCACGGCCAATCGCCTATGCTCCCATGCCATCTCTTCCGGTACAGCAGCCACTTGGTCAAGATTGCTGCGCAGTATGAATGGACGGCGGTGCTTTCGTATCACCTTGCGTCGTTCTCGCGCAGGTGTAAGGAGATGCGGAAGGGCGACTACTCGGGATGGGGACGCGTGGAAATGGACCTCATGGAGGAGTTTCTTGTTCCGAACCAGAAAGAGCGTAAATATGGTACTGTACATACGTTCTCTAGCGGACGTCAGTCTTGGGTGCTGATAGATACACAAGAAGACACGGGATGAAAGCAAAAGTGAATCATCGTGAGACGAACAGTGGATGATCATATTCGTTTGGTATTGGGGCCGTGCTGTGTATTATCACGGTCAATACGTTTCACGACTCTGGTTTCTGGTTTGCCGCTCGCTTGTTCGGATCCATGCAGGTACGTGCGACACTCAGGCATACCATCTGCATTCTGGAGAGAGAACAGTCTGCAAAAGTGGGCAATATTGCCGAGAATCCTGTGCTAGCCTCGCACCCGGTGGCAGGCTGCCCAGAAACAATGTCACAATTGTCTGCTGCAAGCCTCTTTGCCGTTGATAACCCGGTCAGGTGCGGCGTTCTTTGGGCTTTCATCGTTCTCGACGTCAGGTTTTCAACGAGGTAGTACACTCACTTGCCCTCTTAACGTGGACAGTGGTCGATCAATCGCCGGTCCTTGTGAACGAGATGACTATTGTTCAAACAGGCTCCTCGAGAAGATAGGTACTATGGTGCATGTGGGCATCGGGTGACCACGTCTTCGCTCCAACGACACTTGAACGGTGTGTCGAGTAATTCAGTTACAGCATGGAAGGTAATGCTGGTCACTGACCTAGTCCACCACGTTGGCAGTTCGAAGCGATATCTGGGACAAGGATGGTGTATGTAGTTCAATGCCCGAATTTGTCGACCTGCTGTGACACCAACCGATATATAAACCGCGCTGTGGCGAGCCAGCAACTATCCCCATACACTGCCCCGCAACAACAACAACTGTCGCCCATTTCTGGTCCTTGAAGTCAGTTTGTTCTCGCCATGTCGCATATTCCCCATCTGACCAATCCCGTTGCTCAGATGCCATCTCACGGTGACCTCGACGGTGTCCCGCCCCTCATGCAGGCTCCCCACCGTGTCGGTGGCTGGCTGCCGCAGGATCACCGTGTTCTGCAGGAGTGGCTGAAGAAACACATCGACGCGATTGACCACCGTGCAAAGCAGCGCACTGTGAAGGCCCACGATCCTGTCATCAAGGAGTTCCAGGCTCTCATCGAGGGAGACACCATCATCTATATGGGTTTCCACCAGATGTTCGAGCAGGTCCCTCACAAGCCACCGTACTGCCACGATCCGACGGGCAAGCCACAGGTGAGCATCTTCCCTCATCTCCCTCCTCTCGAAGTTAACGCCAGTTGCCAGGTCAGGAATTACAAGTTGATGCTTGACCTATTCAACGACATTCTGTCGACGGCCCCCGAGTATCAGGACAACGCCCTCGTCGGCTTCCCCATCAACGCCATCATTGACTGGCCGATGGGAACCCCTGCGGGCTACCAGATGTTCACCCTCGAGAGCGTGAACAAGCAGTTCAAGAAGCTGTTCGACGTTTGGGTCAAGTTCCTCACCCACTCCGATTCGTGCTATGTCCTCAACGAGGCACCCGGCGGGTGGTTTAGCCCTCTTGCTTTAGAGGCCATGCCGAACTTCGTTCAAGATTACGTATGCGACCCGAGCCAGGAGTACTGGGGCTTCAGGTCTTGGGACCACTTCTTCACGCGTGAGTTCCGCCAGGGGATGCGCCCCGTCGAGTTCCCACAGGACGACATCATCACTAGCGCTTGCGAGTCGACCATCTACTGCCGCGCGTTCAACGTGCAAAAGCGCGACATGTTCTGGATCAAGGGCCAGCCGTACTCCCTCACAGACATGCTCCACTTCGACGACCTCGTCCCCCAATTCGTCGGCGGGACGGTCTACCAGGCCTTCCTGGCCGCGACCAAGTACCACCGCTGGCATAGCCCGGTGAACGGCATCATCAAACGCGTCGTCAAGGTTCCGGGGACGTACTACGCTGAGTCGCCCGTGATGGGCTTGGACCCCGCAGCCCCGGACATGTCGCAGGCTTTTATCACCACAATGGCAGCGCGCGCCATCATCGTTATCGAGGCACCATCGCCTGTTGGGCTCATGTGCTTCATGGCCGTCGGAATGTCCGAGGTGTCGTCGTGCGAGGTGACGGTCCAGGTCGATGACAACGTGCAGAAGGGCGACCAGCTGGGCATGTTCCACTTCGGCGGGTCGACGCACTGCCTCATCTTCCGCCCGCAGACCAAGGTCACGTTCCCGGATGAACAGCCGATTGGGACTGACATTCTGCTCAATGCACCCATTGCGACGGTTAGTGCTTGAGAAATTGGTGCGCTCTTGTACAACAGGACTCGCTTTCGTCTGATGACTCGTGTGAATACCTCTGCTGCTCGATCCCACTTGCTGACACAAATTGATACATACGGGAGATGTGTACGATCAGATGTATGGAGTTCAACCTGGTACCAGGGATTGTCTATTGTTCCTTGCGCATCAAAGGCACTAAGCGCGAGTGCACGATACGGTTTGGTCGAGTATCAAGGAAACTCTGTGTGCAAAGTACGCGAATGGGTCACATACCTCTCTTGATCGGTTGAGTATGCAGACCTACCTCGGTCGGAAAATGCTTCTCAATATTGTCCCTCAACTCCTTCAGCCGTTGCACGGTCCTCTCGCCGTCTGACGAACTATCTTGTCTCTTCTCTATCTCCTCAAGCGATTGTCTCAGGCTCGTCAACTTTGATGTATAGTCCCTGTTCGTTAGCGATGTCACTGAGTTATTACGCTCTTGGGTCCGGCAGGTATTGAAGCACAACACACCTCTGTCTTTGTAACTCTTCCGAGAGCAGGGCGATGCTCTTAGTCGTCTGCGCCTGCCACGCCTGCGCCATGCCCTCCCGTCTCGCTGCTGCCGCTCCTTCGGCCACCAGAATCTCCCTGATTCGCTTGCTCTCTATCTGGATCTGGCCTTCGATGTTCTCCTGCGAGTTTTTGAACAGTTCAGAGACATCTGCGAAATTGCGCAGCAGCGAGCCCATCCTTTGCCGTAGACGCCGTACAGTGCCTACGGTGAGGGGATCGACAGTGGAGGAGGATGTAGGGTGTTTTCGGGCGGCCAACCTCAGTTCCCGAGCTAAGCTCGCGTTTGCGGTCCGAAGAACGTCGAGATGTTTGTGAAGCGTAGAGAGTTGCCTCTGCACCCGGACGTATGACACTGCGGCTGCAACAGGGAGCAACAGTGCCGAGATTACGAGTACTTGGTCTAACGGCGATGAGTTGGTGAATGTGCTGGAGAACGTGGATAGCGCATTGTCTAGTGCTTTCTGTATGGTTGAACTTGATGCAGTGGGATGTTCAGAACTCATGGGGAGACAAGCACTAAGGTAGCGTTTTGTATATGGATAGGCGGCTAAGTCACGTGCGTCAATACCACGAGTGTTGTCGACGCGCTCGCTCATTTGCCAGATCCAAGCCACAGTCCCTCCCCGCCGTCGCGTTTCCAGCTGGCAATGGCTGGTCTTCAACCTTATGTCGACCGTAAGCTTGTCTTGTGCAGTCATCACGGCGGGACCTCATGACTGTTGTATCACAGGCCGTGTCCTTCTCATCCTGCAGGACGGTCGAGCCATCGTGGTGGGTATTGCTCTTGCACATACACATCCGACCTGCTAATCTCCTCTGGATTTCTCCTCCCATAATTCGCTTACTCTGTGATTCGACTGCTCCAATGAATCATCTACCTCGAACCTTGGGGCCTCCCGATGATTCAGGGCGTGATGGCGGGGTTCGACCAAAAGTCCAACGTCGTCCTTTCGGATTCCAAAGAACGGGTGTATAGTATGGAAGAAGGAGTGGAGGAGATCCCACTCGGCCTCTACCTTGTCAAGGGCGATCAGATGTACGTGTTCTCGTTCTACATGCACATGCTCATGCTCCCATTTTGGTTGTGCCATCGGTCTCGCCTCGATTACGTGCAGTCCGTCGCTGATAGATGCCTGGCAGCGTGCTTATAGGGGAGCTCGATGAAGCGACAGACAATGCCGTGGATCTATCAGCCATACGCGCCGAACCATTGCCGCCAATACGATATTGACGTCCTTCAATCGACTTGCGGTTTCGCACAAGATGCTGCTGCCCCACATCTATATGTTCCCAGTGGCACCGAGATCTGCGTCGAGGTCGTTTAGACGAGGGTCTGCTTTCGATGAGGCGATCATGTGCACCTGGTCTTAGCCACGTTAGGGTTCGACTCGCCCGTCATCACGGTGGCCGTTCCAGACTTTGCGAGGAACGCCACGATCGGGCGTAAAAGTGGGAGGAGGTGTGGTTGGACTGAGTGTAAGCAGTGGTAGAAGTTGTTATGAAGATTGTCTCGTTTTACCCTTTTAGCCGTGCGCAGCTGAGTCTAACCGGTCCTTCTCGTCTGGAGTTTCCATCATCCTGGGGTTGTGCGGAAACCTAACGGATGCGATTCTACCTATCGTGATACATTGCTTTGTGATGCCCGAATCCGGCATCACATGTTGATAATCGTGATGGCCCTGCAATGAGCTAGATGTCAGGCCTCTGAATGTAAACACGAAGAACAGAAGGAGCTTGTAGGTGTAAGACGCAGTGGATAACGTTACGGCGGCGTCAGTACGTCGTAGATGAACATCATATCGTGAGTAACTTTTTACAGCATGTATATACGCAAGAGGGGAGATATCTAATAATACACGAGGTATCTAGGCATTAGTAGCGGCAAACGATAGAACCAAGTCCGAGAGAGCAATAGATGCAGCAAAATAGAGGCAGCGATACAGTACCAGCATGACAGAGCAACAGAGCGCGAAAACGGAGCATCAAGACAGACGCGAGTATGAATGGAGGGGCATGAGGGCGTGGCCGAACGGGAGGTATCACGCAACGTTGGCGTCCTTTTTCTTTCCCCCGCCGAACATCCGGCGAAAGAAAGCGAACCGAACTTTCTTTTTCGGAGCCGTCGATGTCGCCTCTTCGGGCTTCACCGGTAGCCTGGCCCTGCTTCATCAGCCTATGCATACTTCCTGAAAGTTTCGAAACACTCACTCATCAACATACACAGGGTATTCTCTCTTGAGCTCCGCCTTCACGGCCAGTATCTCATGCTGGTGTGCGTGGCGCAGCGCATCTGGAACGTTTAGCTTGCGCCGCCACACAGCCATGCTATTTCCTGACGGCGAAAGCAGAAAAACAAAAACGATTACCTGGAAGGCAGGGTCGTAAAGAGTGACAGATGACTGTAGTGTTGAATCAAGCGTGTTTTGGAGGACGCTAAGTGGGATCCAGTCAAATGCGGGCTGTGATCCAGTGCCAGAGATGGTAGGTACTCGGAAGTCAGCATTCGCAAATAACGCGCCCCTTTCGCGGGTTTGCAAGTATCGCTGAACCTTTAGTGGGAGTGATGATCACGAGAAGAACGAGCAATCATGTCTGATTTTACGCACCCCAATGGCTGCAAGGCCGTTTGACATTGCCGCTATCCATCTCAGGAGTGACCCAACACGAGGATCCTTGTCCGGGTTGAATCCCCATCGGAATCGATCTTTAGCGGGTCGATCTCGGCTGTACAAAGCTTTTTCCGCAGACCTGAGCGCCTCGCCATGTGACTCGATGAAAGCGTTTTCACCAAAGCCGTTTCGTGGGGCAGCGAGCTCAAAAACCGTTGTCTTCACTGTGCCAGTGATCGAGGGTATCGAGCCAGTAGCCATCTTCATTGTGCGAGAGACGGGTGAGGGCGTCCAGACCTGTGGGTGAGCTTGCGGGGGAGGTGAGGTGCCAGAAGCAGGACCAGGGGCGTGTGTGCGTGCCCGAGAAGACATCGATGGGGATCTTCCAGCGTAGTCAACGTTGGGAGAGAATCGTACGCGTTGATTGTTGCCATAATCGTGTCCGTGACCTCCTCCCCAATCACCGTCCTCATCATCTTCCCATTCCTCATCCTCATCCTCGTCATACTCTTCGTCTTCCTCTGGGATCGTGGATGCACGCTCTCCTGGCCAACCCTCTTTGCCCCAGTGAGTCCAGCTATCCGCAATTTGGACAGGTTGAGGACGGCTGTGCTGTTGAGGATGACCGTGATGTGAACGGCCATTCGCGCGGACGTTGTTGTCCTGGATGCTGCGAAGGATGCTGTGCTGTTCGGCCAGTACTTGTGGGTCCAGGAAACCTTGTTGAGAGGGATGGAAGGCTTGCTGAACGCGAGCGGGATGCGGGACCGATTGTTGGCGGTGATGTTGAGGGTGTGACTGCGAGAGATAGCCCTTAGTCGGCTGATGTGGGGTTTCCAGTAACGAACTTAATATTTGGGAACGCTGCTGCTCAGACAGCACCTGTCTGGTTCCGCCTCCAACAGGAGCGGTCTGGGCCGGATGGAAATAGGAAGTGGGAGCAGGAGCGGGTTGGGTATTTACCATTTTAGCCTCGTTGGCCCAGTTCGCCCACGCGGGTTTTGTTGCGGCCCTCGGCACGGGAGGCTGACCCCAGGCGTTTGGAGGTTCTCCCCATCCGTCGGGCGCGGGGGGCGCTCCCCAGTGAGACATGTCGGCAGCAGCAGAGGGATGAAGAGAGGCGGGCGCTTGCATACCTGTTGGCGTCGGGAGCTGCGCATTTTGAGCACCGCCTCTCTTTGAGCTACCTTTGACCATCCCATACACACCCAATCCATTGCTTGGTGCAGGTGCCGGTGGTTGTCCCCAATCGCCGGTGGCACTAGCAGTCGGTGCCGACTCTGTCCAACCTCCTCCACTTGGGACTGGGTCATCCCAACCTCCCCCAGTGGGTGCGCCCCAGCCATCGTCGACAGATTGACGGTCTGAGGGAGGAGGTTTACCCCAGAGGTCCCCTGAAGCAGTTGCATCTTCGCCGCCCCATTCCTCGTCTTCCTCGTCTTCATCCGCGTCGTGGGCTGGAGCCGGCCAGTGCCCACCTGTAGGGAAAGGAATGAAATTGCGAGGAGGGTGATCCATGTCAAGATACGAGAGCGCCATGATGGGATTGTGACGGAGACATAGAGAGAAGCGATGTGAAGGATGAACTTGTGCCAGAAGGTGCTACATGAAAGGTGCTGACGAACCGTGACCGTATTCCTCGTGCGCGACGGAAGATTTGGTGTGCGTGTTGTGTCCCTTTCCCGAGGGATGGAGCGCTATGACCACGGGTACTGCAGCAGGCAGCATGTCAATCTTGGGTTCTGCCGGCTGCGCCTTTGTGGGCTGTTCGGCACCCTTCGCCTTGCCCTTCTTAATCTTCGCCATTGAGTAATTGTGGGGGCGTCAGCGTGCGCGCGGAATTCGTGTGGAGGATAGAAGATGGGGTAGACTGCCGAAGACGGTCGGCTGGGTATTTGTGATGGATATCAGAGTTAAAGACTCGTGAGGAACACGCGAACGGGGGAAAAGAACCCGCGAGGGGAACATACGGGAGTTGGGAGCGGGGAGCAACGCGAAGAGGGTGCACGAGGCCTGTCTTGGACACGGTGTGTATAGGCGCGTCAGTTGGAATGTGGATGCACCGTGAGAATTCCCCTCTGGACGTAGTGCACTAGTGGTCCATTGCTGGATGCCTACCGTCGACTGTTACTCAGACTGTTCGTCTTCCTCTCTGCATTGCATCCATTGGCTACCTCCGACATCGTGCGCGACCTTGCCCGTGTGTTCCGCTGCCAGCACAGTGTCCTCGACGAGGGTCTGTATCATGCCATCTGCAGGCCGACTGTTGCGTCATTGAGGGACACAACGTACCATGGCAACTCCTCCGAAAGGAAGACATTCGGGGCTTGCGCTCAGTGCCCCTGTCCCTGGTTCTCCCCATTTTCGATCCAAATCTCCCACAATGCCTCCATCCCCGACATATCCGTCTTCTCGCCCTCGACCCGCAGCATCTCGTGCACAAACAACCACCTCCACGATGTCACTCACAGTTCCGTCAACTCCGTTCTATACTCCCCAGGTATCATCGGTCAATGTTGCCAGCTTTCAGAGGCGTCTCCTCATGCCCACAGTCCGCTCCGTCAGGGCAAGCCTGTCTTCTCGGTCACCTCCAGTCAAGCCATCTCCCACCAAACTCGGACGTTCCAGAGCTGGCTCACTCTCTGTTAGTGTCTATTCCGACGCGACGGAGCGTACCGTAGTGGGTGCCGCAGATTGGCTCGTAGGCGGGGAAAAGTTTGAAGTGGTCGAGGAGCAACTCGAGCTTGAGGGTTTCCAGATATATGCCGTGGAGAAGTGGTATGCTGCCCAGACACGCTTTCTGTCTAATAACGGCGTGGTGATCTTTCTTCGCTAAGGGTGGTTGCTCGAAATCGCCCTGTCCTCGTGTTAACAGTCTTCACCGGAGATCCGAGACATAAGGTGCTGCATCCATTCGATTGCGTGCGCTCAGCATTAGTGACCTTCGTCAGATCACCGTGACTGCATTGAGTCCACAAGCATCCCTGTCATCCGCGGATGCACTCAATGCATGGGAAGAGGCCATGCGGAATCTCCGCAGAGAGGGTGCTCGGCCAAAAGAGGTGAGGCTTTCTTTCGTTTGTCACAGCGTAGCTGTTCATCACATGCGCGGTGAAAGACAGAGAAGGGTATCTTGATGGTCACGTCATTAGCCAACTTCCGCTCTGACTACACTATCGTGCACGTTCCGTCTGGCAACTTCCTGGATGTTCGCGAGCAGCTTTACTCCAATGTCAATCTCCTCCGGATGGGCTGTGGTGGCCGTGCTGCCTTGACCCTTGAAGAACCAAGGTCCAACTATATCTCAAAGTCAATCCTTTGAGACTCAAGCTGACATTCTCTGCAGTGATGCAACCAAAGATCGGTTCATCGCTATGTACCACTTGACCGACAAGGCACCCACACGATCTCGGGATATGTTCAATGCCACTGTTTTAGAGCTTGTGAAGTTCATCCAGGCGGCATTGGCAATTTTTGGAATGTTTGACATCTTTCCGGACGAACGCAATGGCCTGTTGTGTGATATTACCTGTGAAGGTATCATGCTGTGGGTGACAGAGATCGGGGAGCCGTACCTTCATATTGAGGTAATTTATCAAACTACCTGATTTCGCGCATTGAAAGCTAGATTTTAGATCTTCAGCCAACAGAGAGAGTCGCGGATCCCACCGTCGTAGCAGCTTTATTTAGCTTGATCCTTAGCACGCGTAGTAAGCTGCATGCTCTAGGCACGGTATGTGTACAGCCTATGGTCAAGCTACGATCTTGTAACTGACCTTCATTGTCATAGGTTGTTCCTAAGGATCCATTCTTGGATCCAGCTGGTTTTGTCAGGGTATTAGCCACATTCCAATCGTCTCAATCGTCGAAGTCTCATCCACACTTCCATGCTTCTCACGTACACTCGTTTCCTTCTTCCCCGACTCTCGCAGCAGGGTCAGCAGTCTGCAGCAGTACGGCGACTCCCGTACCACCTGCTCTCAGTTCCAGTCCTAGCGTGGTATATCTCACGCAAGCACTCATCGATTCCATCCAATCACAATATGCGAAGTCGCGACAGAGTGAGTCGTTTAAGGTGCACCGTGTGCTCAAGAACAAACTTGACGACCTCGCTATGGATCTTCGCACACATGTTGTCGAGGGGGGCGGGACGAGTGCAACCACGCTGGCCGTGACACCAGATCTCGCGGCGTTCGCGCGGTGTGCGGTGTCTTCGAAGGATGCGCCACAGAGCTTACGGTACTTCTGGACTGGTCGTGCCGGGTACGCGGAGAAGAAGCGGCGCGAGAAGGAGGCTGTATGGAGCGATGGAGAGCGCGAACGCGAACGTGAGGATGGAGACAGGGACAGGGATGGTGATAAGGATGGAGTAGGAAAAGACGGAAGGGAAAAGGATGATCGGGGCAAGGAGAGAGATAAACAGGCAAGATCTGGAGATGAAAGTGAGGGAATGTGGGCTGGCCGGGTCCAGCGCAAGGTGGAACGATGGGCTGGGTGAGTGCTCATGTTTTCTGCCATCGTGCTTCGGCCCTCGTTAACGCCGGAGTGTGCCTAAGTTTCAAAGGCAAGAAACTGAGCGTCGACTTTGGAAACCTCGGGAAGGCCTTCATGCCGGAGTCACCGCGAGGTCCTCCCGAGAAGCCCGGTCAAACCTCGACGGTGCCGTCAGTTATCGTTTCAAGGTTCGTTTAGCTTACGATATTTGGGCCATGGGACACGCACTGAGTTATCATAGGGAGCCCGTCGAGGAGGAGGAGATGCTGAGCAGTGGTCAACAGTCACCTATCTGTATGGGCCGCTCACCTGAGCTGCTATCGATTCGCGCTCATTGCTTCTGCTTGACAGCTGATACGCCCAACCCGTTCATGCTCGGTGTGGGCTCGCTACCCAACGCCGAGCGCTCTGCGAGCGAGCTATCGGAGTACGACCGACGAGTGTCGGAATTCAACCAGAAGCGACCACACACAAAGACACAGTCGCGCATTATCAGCTGGTCAGATTCACGGAGCGCACGGGGGATGCTTCACGAGAATGAGTCTAAAGAACACCGCATCGGCGCGAGCCCTCTCAGTAAGACGGACTCGAATCCTTCCACCTTCGAAGACGACGGCGCATCGATGGCAGATTCCAGCGACCTCGAGAACCCTTACCGACAACGC
Source organism: Lignosus rhinocerotis TM02 (assembly GCA_000743315.1). NCBI lineage: Eukaryota > Fungi > Basidiomycota > Agaricomycetes > Polyporales > Polyporaceae > Lignosus > Lignosus rhinocerus. The sequence goes on along the minus strand of KN050035.1, from coordinate 69,455 downwards.
CTGCTCGTCTCTGGCCCAGATCGGCGTCGTAGTTTCGACGATGCGCCTGACTATGCCACCAGCCACATCCTCCCGGTCGAGCGTATGCGCATAGACGTCGAACTCTGCGGCCAGCTCCTCGTCATGCGCCGGCGCGAAGCCCACCTCGCCAACGTCATCGCGTGCCTCCATGCGCTCGCATGCAACCTCTCCGCGCAGAACGCGAGGCTGCACGGCGACCACGAAGGCGCACGCGGTGCCCTTGGCGAGCTCGACGTGCGCGCGGGCGAGCTGCAGAAGCTCGAGGCGCTCCGCACCGAAGCGGAGGGTCTCACACAGGAAACGCACGCCCTCGCGTACGAGAGCGCGCAGTTCCTCGTCGAGGACCTCTGGCACATGGCCGCGCAGCCGCGCCAGCGCGTTCTTGCGCTCCGCGAGAAGGTCTTTGGCACCGGCAGACGACTGCCGCAAGGCGTGCGCGGCGCGCACGGACCTTTCAGCCGCGTGCAGTGGACTCTGGACGGGGAGGAGCGGCTCGTGGACCGGATGGGGCGGACGGAGAGCGAGGCAGAGGAGGAGGAGGCGCTGCCCGGCCTGCCTGGGATGGAGATGGAGGCGGAGGAGGAGGTCGATGCGGTCGAGCACCAGAGCTTGAAGCCGACGTGGTTGCTCCGGTTCTTCAACTATTGGGGTGGCAGGCTTGGGCTGAGTCGCACGCAGGAGCCGCTGGACGCGCAGACGAAGTCCGTCAAATCCAAGGGGAACACGCAGAATGGGGAGCCAGTAGGCTCGCCGCAGAACGGTGTTGCTTACAACGGGGTGAGCAGCTCGGTTGGGCTGCCTACGGACGATGCGCGCTCGCAGTTGCTGCATAGGACGTTCACCACATGACGAGTTTGGGTTCGTATTCATACATTCGTTGGGGTCTTGCTCGAATATGCTTTCGAATGGACACGGCTATGCATTGCAACATGTACATGTACGCGCAATTCATTCATCTTGCCAGTAACGTCACTTCACAGTACCAAACAGCAGGAGGAAGTGAAAGCGACATGTTAGTGTACCAGCCCAATATTACAGCAGCCAACGCAAACACTATTTTGCAACAGGTGCCTGCTGCAGTGACTGGCTACCGTGCCTTGAGCTTGCCCTGAGACTTGCGCAGCAGCCGCTTCTTCTCGCGGTCGAGCACTTTCTGCTGTTCTGCAGCGCTGAGCTTCGAGACACGCTCGTCACGGGCCTTTTTGCGCGCAGTGGCCTTCTCCTCCTCTGCCTCTTCGCGCTTCTCGCGGGAAAATTCTTCACGGAGCTGCTTGTCGACCTCCTCACGCGTCTTCCGGAGCTTCACCCGCGTCTCGGGGCGCAACGCCGCGTGCAGGCCGCCATGCACGCCTGGAAGCTTGCCCTCTCCGGCGATGATGTCCACCAGTTGGAACATCGCAGTGACCAGGGGAAGAGTCACCGCTGTGCCCGAGCTAGGCGGGAGGACGAGGGAGAGGATGAGACGCTTAGAGCGCTCGGATGACTCGAGCGGAGCACTTGGGTGGGTACGCGGCTGATCCGTGAGCGAAAGCGAGCGGAAGTAAGGCTGTATCTCAGGCTGGGAGAGTACCGTGGTGAGCGAGAATTGGCCATAGGGCTTCAGGAGGGCGGTCGTGATGTCGGCAAACTCTGCTCGATGGGTTAGTGTCGCCACTATACAGCGAAATGAGCACACACACCGGCCATGACTGCAAGGTTTTTGGGAAGCGCAGGGTTTTCGGTAGTCTTGGTGAAGGTCTACTCGAAGTGTGAGGTTACTATGTTCATGCACGGCGATGCGTTGGACGTACCAGATCCCACCGGTCGTTCCTAAGCTGCTTCATCTCGTCCTTCGCCACGACTGCCCAGACGCATTCCGGAACAGCGCCCTCCTTTCCAGCAGGCTCCCTGAAGGTGAACTCAAGTTCTACAGCGTCGTAAACCTTGTAGTCCAACTCGATGATGCCGCGCGCAAATTGATAGAGGTACTGGAAGAGGTCGTGACGCGGACGAAGGGTAAAGGTAGTATGGAGCGAAGTGAGGGCTCGTCTTCCGGTTGAAAACGCAAAAAAGTCGCTGTTCCCATCTAGGCGGGGGAAGGTGTTCGATGCCGAAAGAGCGAGATAAGGATGAACGTACCTTGAACCAGACCCTCACTATTAGCTGGCATAGAGAATTGGGTCCTGTAGAGGGGGAGATGGGCCTCAAGCCTATACACATGTCATGATTGATGAGAATGGCTCCACCCATGTAGCAAGAAACCGTGAAGTATATCGGCACACACCATTTGTGTGCTCTCCTTTCGTTCGTCTTCTTACCAATGAAGTACCAGAGCACGTAGATCAACACCGCGGAAAGGAAGTAGATCTCGTGCTGGAAGTCTGGAGAATTCATACCGTGAAGTTGTCAACCGAGAGGAGGATGTTGAGACTCACAAGCCGGCCGGAAAGTGAGGAACTTCCACCTGAACTCAAGCCCATCGTAGTCTGGAGTGACATTGGGCATAGGCGGCGTGAGATATTGAGCGAGTATGGTCGCCATGCTGAGCGGAAGACTCTTGTGATGCCGGGCGGTAAAAGTGGACGAAAGAGAAGGGATGTGCTGAGCTGGAGGGGAGCGCAGGGAAGCGCCCATGTCCATCACCTTGATAACCACGTGATCGTAATGATCCTTTTAGTGCGGCATCCTTACGCGCTCGCTGTGCAAAGTAGGGGTGGCTGAGTAACGGAATATTAACACACCAGGTCCGCAGTAGAGATCTGCTTCCGGAGGAGCTTGTAGCTCAGGCTGGCGTTCTAGTGAACACGGAGGCCAACTGAGAAGATTCACGATAACCTACCCGACAGACAGGGGCTGACGGGGACCATTGAACCCTGTTCTGTATCGTTGGACATCCACTCCATTCTCATCCACTGCGCACCCTTAACCCGACATCGCCCGCGCAAGGGAACAGTCTATTCCAGTCATACACCGTAATGCCAGGGTCTTCTTCTCAGGTATGTACCTCGGTCCTACCAGCGGTAAGGCCGTAGAAGAAACTTACTGTACCCGAATGGATAATAGGAGCATGACTTCTCTCCCGCAACGGACTACGGGGGATTTGTTGTAGACGTTCTTTCTCAAATGACGCGCACAGCTGGAAGAGTCGACCAGATGGTGCTGCGACGATGCATCGGGCTAGCATCCTCGTATCTGGTGACCGATGTGACGATGAATGCGGAGGGAGGGGTGAGATCATGGCGCGCGGGCTTTAACCGGCTTGTGGACGTGATGGTCGCACTACATATACACCAGGAGCTGGAGGTGGAGACGGTGAACACAGCCAGCCAAGCTTGTTCCGAGTGCTGGAGTGTGGCAGGTTCATGGCGAGAGATGGACGAGTGCCGGGACGGGGTAAAAGCGATTGCGACGAGGCTGAAGGGGCTGCTGGATGCGAATGGGAAGACGTACCGGGGACAGTCGATCTATGCGCCGTGAGTGCGGAAAGATGGAGACGACATCCGTACCTGTTGCGAGTTGCGAGCTGCGTTAATGCGCTGACTGTGTCGAGGACCTGTATGGACTTTGTTGTACTTGTACACCCCACGACCCACGACGATCATCATTCGATTATATACACTCAGCTCGGGAGCCAAAACAGGCACAGATCGGGCATTTCACGTGGCTCTCTCTTTCTCGCCTCTCCTCTGCCGCCGTCGACATCCGTCCCGCCGCAGCTGCCCATTACTACTCTAACGTCCTTCTTGGCCTCCTCCTCACCGCCTCTTGTTCTTTCCTCGTCGTCTTCAATGGAGAGGTCCAGCTCCCTCCGACCTCCCCGTCCCTCTCGCTCTGTCCCCGATGTCCCGCTTCCCATACACACGGATCTCCCTTCATCACCGGACCCCGATGACGTCCGCTTCTCGACCCCGCTCGCTTCGCCACTCCTCGAGTCCCCCACCCATGAGAATCCATCCAGCGACGCCCAGTCTGCTAGGGCAGACTTGTCAACTCCTACCGTTCACGACCTCTCCGACCTTACACCCATCCGTGCTCATTACTTGAAGAAGGAACTCGTCCATCTCCAATTCCGGAGGGAGCTTGACGCACTGGTGACAGCGCCGACTAATAACGTCTCCACATTCTCCTACCTCGGGCCACCGTTTACACCTCCTCCCAAGGATGCGCCACGTCTCGATCTCCCATTTCTTCGTTTCTTCTTCCGCCGTTTCGTCCTCTCCTTTCCGTTTCTACAGTCTGCGCCCAAGGATTTCTTCTCCGACAAGGTGCAGCCCTTCCTTGCATCCCTCCTGTCTCGCAACCTCTCTCCGACCTCTGTCCTCAATGAGAATCCGGAAGATACAGAGGAGGCCACCCGCCACCGCTTGCTCAACAAACTTGAGCGGAATCTATCCATGCTCATGACCAGTGCTACCAAGCTCGCCGAGCCTGAAGAGGTTGTTCGTCTGACACAGTCAGATTTGAACCGCCTGGAGGTCCTCGCTAGAAAGCGAGCTGTCAGGGAGAAGAGGATGAAGGACATTTTTGATGTAAACGTCGTCTGTGTCCGGTCCGTAACAGAGAAGAAGCGAATGCGCAGCAAGATGCATGAGGTGCGGCGTTCCTAGCGGTCATGGTGAGGAAATGGTATCAACTCTATCCGCAGGAATTCATCATCCGGACCCGGAGAAGAGGTCAAATCGAGGTTTTCGTCTCGCGTCGTTATGGCGACTTCAAGACTCTTGCAGATGAGCTTCGAAAAGCTCATCCGGATGAGATTGTGCCCCAGCCTCCCCAGAAGGATCGCAGTTTTGTCAATGTCACCATCTCTCCAGTACCGCATACTTCGTCATTCGCTCAAGCCTATCCCTCCCCTCCCTCCACTGCGTCATCTTCTTCACATCCTATGCCATACTCACCCTCTCGCGGTGCGCCTCCTGCTCTGCCAATGAGCCCCAACTCTTCCCAAACAGGCAGGACACCTACGAAAATCCCTCGACCTAAGGGTCTGGAGGATCTTTACGACACTGATCGCAACTCTAGCGCGGATTCATTCATCATCGGGTCTCCCATCAGTCCTACTTTGTCTAGCTACGGTTCCACTGACGGTAGTGGATTGTCTCAGCAAGCGTTGCGTCTCTCCAGAGAGAAGAATCGGCTCACCTTACGGTCCTATCTGCATTCTCTTCTGTCGTCTTCCACGTTCGCCTCTTCTCCCGTCCTTAAGTCGTTCCTGCTCAGCGGCCCAACGAGACTGACTGAGGAGGAACTGGCGGACGCGAGGAGACGTGAAGAGGCGGATCACATGAGAGAAGACGGTAGAATGCGCTTTGCAAAGGAAATCACTGCAAGGGTAGATGGACTTCGGGAGACAGTACGAAGCGTTAAGGGCGAGTTGCTTGGAAAGGGTATGTTCTCCTAGATTGACTGAGTGTCCTCCGAATGCGTCTGCTAATGCCACTGGTAGACGGATTGACACATGTATTTGCGACAATCAAGGACACCCAGGATGTTCGCAATCTTCCCATGAGCTACCAAGCGGTCCTCGAGTGGGCACGGATATCGTATGTCATGGAGTCGCTGTTTCTTCACACAATGCTGACATATTGCATGATTGTCAGACTAGCGTCAACGGTGTTCCATCACTTCGTCGCAGCTGACAACGCATCAGAGAGCTTCGCGAGCTTGAAGCGCATACATGGACTCATGCCATACTTCATGCTGAAAACAGCATTGAAGATCAGCAACCCGATGGGCATGATCCGTGGTGTCCTCGATCTCTTCCTCGCGCAACCATTTGGTGGTCGGAGTCTTCTCCAGAGGATGTTCACCGGCCAGCTCATGGAGGAAGTCAAAGCTCTCGAAGAAGACATAGAGTCTGTCAAGGAGAAAGTTGACGATCCTGTAATGTGTGAGAAGGTCCGACTCTACGTGTATGCGGCGCGGGAAATTCAGGCTGTATATAAGGCTGACGCCGGTAAGTGTTAGTCTCGTGAACATCGCCTTATAAGTCTGAACTGAGTGACATAGCGTCGGAGAGCATGCATGTGCTCGCAGTTGTCCTCCGCTCTGGGGAGCAGCCTTCTTTGTCACGCGCTCAATTGCAACGTGTGATGTATGCTCATCGCGCGCATAAAGCATATGTCAAGTACGTAGAGTCCCTAGCAGACGACGACGACGACGAGGGTCCGCAGGACGAAGAGGCCTGGTTATTCGAGGATCTTAGCTTACTTGCGAAGTTGTATGCTCGATTGAAGGACAGAGAACAGTTGATTGAGCTCATCTTCCAGGTAGGCTACGAGAAAGATGAAGTGCCAATGCCGTATTGATGAGAGACTTTACACAGGGTTCCACCGCTGAATTACTGAAGGATATCATCACGATTTTCTATGCACCCCTTGCTCAGGTTTACCGCGCCGCAAGCATCGCAGATTCTATTGGAGACCTTCAGAATTTCATCAACGACCTGATCCGTACTGTGGAACAGACCGAAGAGCGTGCGTCCCTCCACCCCGTTTGATTCATATTCTGACATACATTGTTTGATAGTGAGCCAAACAGACCCAGCAAAGACTGTGCAGACATTCATCGATCTGATCCAGCGGCACGAACAGTCCTTCTATAGCTTCGTGCACAAGGTTCATTCTAAAGGCGAAGGCCTCTTCACCGGGCTTATGCGCTGGATTGAACTCTTTCTCACATTGATCCGAGACGGCCTTGGGGACCCGATGTCTCTCGAGTTCCTGCTCCCGCACACGGGCGCTGACCGCGAGAACATCATGCGCGAGGTCGACGAGATTGCCCTATACCATTACAAGCTCAAAGTCGCATACGAGGCAAAGCTCCGAAGGCGCTTTGGTCGTACACAAGCTATGAACGACGCAGACGCCGAAGACGAGGCTGCAGCACAGCTCGTGAACGGGGTTGTGCGTGATCTCAGCTTCGGCGATCTTGTTAGGGGCGATGCGGAGGACCTGGCCGCACAGGAGACGGATGAGGAAGATGCGTCGAGCGACGAAGAGACGAGTTCTGGTCTGGATACCTCCTCTGGCTCTGACGAGTCAGACTCGGACTCAGAGACCGACGGCGAAAGCAGCGACGATGCCAAGGATGTCACCCCAGGCCCAAGTCGACAGTCGTCTGTTGGCCAGCGTCAACTGTCCATCGCACGTTCGCAGACCTTCAACCACCCATCTGCTCGCCAACTGCAGCCACCATCACAAATCACTCAGCCCGTGCGGCACTCGGCGGACAGTCCGCGGGAAGAGCGCCCGCCGCCAGTGCCCCCTCGAGAACGTTCGCGGACGGTGTCCATGTCCAGCCGCCTCCCGTCGGCGTCATCGAGATTTAAGGACCTTCCCCCGCCACCTCCGCCTCCGCCTCCGCCGCATGCCTCATTCGCTGACCCTCGGTCCGCGCGCCAGCAAGAGAAGCTAGCGGATCGCAATCAAGGAAGGCCGACGAAGGCAGCTTCCCCGCAGAAATCGAAGAAGAACCCGGCTGGCCCGAAGTCCCCGGAGCTCGAGCACATTCCGAAGCTTCTCCCGCTGTTCGTGGAAATGGTACGTCGTTCTTTGTGGTGTTGCATCATGGGGGAGGTTCTTATGCCGCCTTCCAGATGAGACCAAACCTCATGACGCATCGATGAGCGCAGTTGACCCTCATGACCTATATGTAGGACTCTATGGGGGACTTGTCTTGCGAGTTTATACGGCATGCTCTATTGTAATCCATGGAATAGTATGTAGGGTCCCCGTTGCATTGTCTACCGCTTTTTGCACACTGTATTAACATCCAGCATATTCACAATCTAACCGCACTGTATATTGCAACGCCACATATCATCCAGGTGTGTAGCAACGCACAGACAGATGACATGTCTATTGACCTCCGGATGATTCAATGTATGTGTGTATGTATGGGCATTGTGGTTCGAAGCAGGAAGGGTAGATACTGATCATGAACTTGTCGTGAAAGAACGTACGATGTGACAGATGTGCAGTCATGAGGCCACTACTACGTGATCTTGTGAAGTATGTATATTTACAACGCGAAAGAAAGGGAAAGACTCCGTGCAGAACGACAGAAGGGCGATGGACGCAAGTGGATGCACAACGTGGCATGACGACATCAGAGACAGGGATAAACGTCCAGCGCCGAAGTTTCAAAACGCGCTCGACGATATTGTGAAGCGCTTGAAAGTGTACCTGTAGGCGTAGGATGGGCGTCAAAGTAATACGAAGTGGGCGTTAAGAAAACGCACCCAAGGAAAGCCAGGTCCTTGTTCGCTCCTGTGGAATCTGCACTGACAGGCTCGTCTGGCACCTGCTCGAGCTCGTCCGTGGGGAAGTAAGACGTGTCGGTGATGGAACGTAAGCGAGGGATAAAGGGCGCCTCGATGTTCCGGATGGCGGCCCAGTCCACGCCGTAGAAGAAGGGATGGTGCTTGATCTGATCAACATTGAGTCGATCGTCGGGAGACGTGATCAATCTGTGGAAGCACAAGTTACAGAAACATGACAGGAAATTCACACAGGATTGGCACAGATCAGTCTGACGGGACAAATACAGAGAAGAACGGCCCCGCACTTTCTGATCAAATTCTCCGCTTCTTGACTAAGGTGCACGTCCTCGGGGAATTGCAGATAGCGCGACCATTGCAGAATCTTTTGGTATGTCTCATGCGTTGATTCCGAGCAGAATGGTGGGTAGCCGACGAGGCACTCAAACATGATTGCACCGAGTGACCACCAGTCGCACTCGTTGCCGTACCCTTTCTGCATGAATATTTCTGGCGCGATGTAGTCCGGTGTACCGACGGTGGAGTAGGCCTGGGGGTGTCCGTCGGCACTTTGTGCAACAAGATACTGATTCAATGCAACGCACCAGTTTTCGTCGGTTCGCTTTCCATGTCGCGATTTGGTCTTTGCTTGACATCGTGAGATGGATGGCGTTGACCATCACGCTATTCCGGGCCGCTTGGGCGGCTGTGGTCGGTGAGGTAACACCATTTGCAGAATCAAGCAGACGCTGATAATAACTGGAGTCGTGTTGTTTGTGGAAGCCAGTCGATAATCCAAAGTCGGACAGCTTGATGTGTCCGTCCTTGTCAATGAGGATGTTATCCGGCTTGATATCACTAGCGGCGACAGAGGTTTAGGTAGCAGTCATACAAGTGAACAACACAGCAACGCACCGGTGAATGAAGCCCAACTGGTGTACAGCTTCTATGGCAAGCACGCACTCCGCGATGTAGAAACGAGTGACATCCTCCGAGAAGGTGTCGTACTTGATCAACATCGTCATGAGATCGCCTCCAGGCAAGAACTCCATGATGAGGTACAGGTAGGAAGGATCCTGGAACGAGTAGTAGAGCTGCACGACCCAGGGAGAATTGGATTCAGCGAGAACATCGCGTTCGGCGCGTACGTGCGCGAGCTGGTGGAATCATGATGAAGGCGATAGTATACCTAATAAGCCGATGGGCACAATACCTGATCCTTTTTCAACATCTCGTCCTTTCGAAGGGTCTTCATAGCATAGATCTTCCCCGTATCGACCTTCTGCACCACGCGGACCTACAGGATATGAAGCATTTGAGCGGGCGGGGGTGCGGGGATATTCAACAATGACAACGGACCTCCCCGAACGCACCCTTACCGATGACCTTCACAGTTCTGAAGTCATCAAGCCCAAGCTTTGTCCTACGCAATCGCAGAAACGCGGACTCGCGCTTTCCCAGCTGTTGCAGCTGGCGCTGCTTCCGCTCCTCAGACATCGTGGTGTCAGCGGCGAGCTTCCTCTCAAGCTCTACCCGTCTGTGATCTGTCAATGACCGGTTCAGGTGCACTGTTGCGTCGATTCCGCACCTTTGGTTGCGCTCAATGGCCGCCTCCACCGCAACCTTGTAGTAGTGTTCTAGCTTGAGCTGTGCAGCCTTGGACCGAGGAACGGCATCATCAGAGAACCCAGCTGTGGTCCGCTCGAAGTAAACATAATCTGCAGGCTTGTTCGAGGAAGATGATTGTGCGCTGCTCACGCTCGATGAAGAGTGCGACTGCTGCATGGGGGATGGGGGATGGGGACTGGTTGCCATTAGGGGATCGCGAGCCGACATTTCCTCTCAACCAGCTCTTTAAACGGTTTCTCTTAATTGGTCTCACGTGATGATCAGTACGCGCTTCTCTGATTGAACTTATTCCCCTCGCGACTGGTTCATGCTGTACAACACTCTCCTTCCCTGGACAACAATCAAAAGTGAAGCAACAACGCGGATATAATTTTGACGCGACTAGTGATACAATCGCTTGATAGAGTAGATAGAATAGATATATGCGTACATTGATACTTGCTCTGCAGAAGTATGTCGGCACGCGCGACTTCCAGTCCATCAGCCAGACATGCGTTCCAACTTCTAGCCTTCACCTATACACATGAGAGCCTCCTCCCGCGGGAGGCCAGCCTTGCTGTGCACTGTAGTTCCATGCAGCGCCCGGGTTGGGCGCAGACTCCTGAAAAGTTGTCTGGCTGTATGCATAGCTCGGTCGAGGCGAGGCGACGGGGGCCATAGCTTTGTCTGGAGGAATAGAAGCACCATAGACGTTTGACGGAGCTGCCACCCCCAGTTGGGGATAATGGTGAGGGAAACTAGGTCTGCAACCGGATGCTACGCTCAGCTAGGGACTGCACTGCATGTCAAGGACGTTACATACTGCGCTTGTTGTGAGGGTCTTCGCATGTGTGTGGGGACGTTGAATGAATATTGCGCCGAAACAGCATGGCTGGTGGAATGGTAAGCCGACTGGTCGACGAAGGGACACAGCATGATATGGATATACCTGTAGAAAGCAGAAGGATTTACGACGTGCGGGTCCAAGTCCTCGGTTCGAGCAACCATCGTAGGCGTGATTGGCTTTGTGTATGCCATTTGAGGGTTGAAGGCGAGTCGTGGGGTGTTGGAAAGCTTTCCATAGGGCTCAAACGCACTAGCCCGGAGCGCAGCAGCACCAGACACAGAAGACGTGGGAGGCAACGGCTGATGATGTACAACAGGGTGGGGACGAGGTGACGGTGCGGGATGGTACTGGGGTTCAGGCAAACTGTGAGCATGTGTGGGGTACGGCCTCACAGAGTTCGGGCGGGAGACAGGCATCGCTAATTCGGCGAGAGGAGGCGGTGGTGTTGAGAGTGCGTCGAGTTCGGGTGTGCCTGATGCAGGCGGAGGAGGCTCGCCATTATACGTCAACACGACAACTTCGTATGGAGGTCCATCCAGAGATGGTCCCACAGGCGTGAACTCGGGGGGAGGGGTGTTCTCGCGCTCAGTGTTGTTGAACACCGTGAGCTGCCGTCGCAACGGCCGCTCCTCCCTTGCAGAAGAACCGCCTGCCGTAGACTGTAAAGGCGATGGGGGCGGGACTCCTGCTCCGAGTCCTGCCTCGACATACCACGACGGCCGCTCCTTTGTGAAACGCTTGCTCGCCCTCAACGGTCTCACAGTCTGTGGATGAGATGAAGGCGGAGACGGAGATGCGACCAATGCCGTTTCCCTAATCGATCCTGACCCAGAACCCTCTCCTGTGGCTCGTTCGGAGATTGGCAGTTCCCGGGCCTTCGCCTTTTCTTGCGGATGTCCAGATCCATCACTAGCACTGGAGCTGAACGCGGCGAGGGACGATTCCGAGCTGTAACCCGTATTCGCTTCCCTGGCATGACACGTCTGAGATGTCTTCAAATTACCACTAGTATTGCCAGGGCTCAGACTGTGGGGAGACTGGGATGCCTGCCCAAGCGAGAGGTCAGTTATACCAGCTAGTGCGGCCTCGAACAAGGCGTCGTCCCAGATCTCGAACCCATCTTCATCAACGCGACGTGGCGGGGGATCCTCCGCGCTCTGCTCGAGGACGCGCGATGTCTTCTGATCAAACTCATGCTGCGAGATTTCGTATGAGGGCGGTGGGGGAGACGGAGGGGAATGGTCGACGAAACCGCTCATTGGGGCTCTCTCAACAACGGAGGGCTATGGGGGATGGTAGTAGTACAGGAAATGCGGGGGCAGAGCATGTTTGAATGCCTGCGTCGACTGTTTAATCTGCCACTACATAGCCTCAGGCGCCATTAACGACTAGCATGACATTGACAATTGCGTCTGGCAGCACCGCAGTCCTTTCGCATAGATACTAGCATTCTTCGGGTGCAATCACTCGATATTCCTTCCAACGGAGCCATTACTCAGGGCTCAATATCAATACTGATACAATGAATAGAATGACGGATCTAGCCTTCTATGTATGTGTCCCTCGAGCAGTGAGAATACTCGAGACGTGAACACGATCGCGAAAAGTATTGTATCAACACAACATCATGATAAGACACTCTGTGAAGGCCCGACATCTATACATATGTACAGATTAATATTATTGACTCCCCAGGAAACTGATGGTGGCTTGCCGTAAAGAACATGTATCCGGGCCGCTTATGAGTCATGGCTATAGTCTATAGCTCAATCCCTTCCAGATTAGTGCCCTAAATGAGGGCGCTAGTCGGTGTTCAACACAAGGAGAAGACTGTCAGAACACGTACCAGCTTCGGCAGTTGAACAAACATATCCGTCCCTAGCGGACAAGTCAGGATCAACAAAAGATAGAGTGCGCCTAGACCAAGACGACTCCTCACCATAGCCATCCAAGCTCACTAGCTCTAACGAGCCCCCAAAGTACGTCGCGTATATATTGCTCATCGGGAGCCCAATGCCGATGCGTGGATGTGGGTCCATGGAGTCCACTGGCATGTCGCCTCCAGAACCTGGTTGCCGCCAATCACCGACCTGCTCCGACACTGTCGCGGTCATGCCGCGTGTACTTGAGCTGACAGTCCGTAGTGCGCCAAGCCGGGCATCCGCAAGGCGACCTGCATTACGGACGTGAGAGAACGAGAACAGGTCCGACGGAGACTTGATCTCGGGGGACAGCAAGCCGCCGCCTGGGACATAGGGTGTGAGCGTAGATGTTGGTTGAAGCTTGAGGGAAACATGCCTTGGTCGGATATTCGTATGCAAACGTTGTTCTCGCTTGCGACAACAGTCGCTCGTATAGGCGGTAGAACGCGCGCTGTTGGGTGCTTCAGTCGGGTGGCTCTGAAAGACTGGCGAAGCATGGTAGTTCAGCAAGAAGCAGCTTCGGACGTGATTCATGTGAACATACATTCTTCAACAGTTCAAAGATGATGTATCTATCCACAGCTATGTCAGGATGATGTGTAGACAGCACAGATCAGGACCCACTCTAAGTGTTCTCGAATGTATGCAAACTTGGTCTCAACATGCCCATCAACGATCACCTCTGACCAGGGTGCCTTATTCAAAGGACCGCTGAGGGCATCGTCGTCCACGTTATATGGCCGTTGACGAAGATATCGTGTACATCTGTCGATACACTGCTTCACCTTCAGTCCAGTGCATATGATACCCACGCTTTCCGCTGCTTGAGGCGAGTCACGCCGACCGTTGACAGAGTCTGTGAGCGCTATGTGGTGTTCTGCCAACACACGTCGTGATATTCGTGAAACGAGCATTCTTCTCATGAACGAGTCTAGCCTTTCGGAGAGGAGGTATGGGGAGGAGAGGGATAGGCCCAAAGACAGATTTGGGATCACCGACTTACTGAGGCGGGGTCATATTTCGTGAATCACAGTCCCAAGTTTGAGAGCTCACTGTTCAGCCATGATATCGCGCACAAACTTGCAAAAAGCATCGTTCTCTTCCAGTGTAGTAATTTGCGGATATCGACGAAACCTGCCATGTAGGTTACACAGTTCGCTAAGTCTCTGAAGGAAGGGCATACTTGTCGAACGCATCCCAGTACAGCTGGAAGCATTTCGTTCATCCTTGGGTATCTAGGTGGCCCAATGACGCACACACCTCGTATACTTTTGCAACACCCTCCTGCGTCACTACAACGTAGGGGAGCGCTTGCATGTCTCGCAGCCTATGTGCGATACGAATGGGCAACTCGGTTCGAACATAATTTGCGCTCTGAGAATTAACATGAAGAGGTGATCAGGACACATGACAGGCTGAACGCACCTTGATGAGTCGCTCCTCGTTCATCGACCTCCCAAAGAACACCTGCATGGGGCTGTCCATCCGACTAAGCCCTCCCGCCAGTCAAATACCCACATACCAGTTGCCGCAGTGTCAGTCTAGTCGCGGGTTTTGAGGCATAAGCCTCCAACTGTCTGTTCTGATAGAAATGCACTGCAGTCGAGATCCTCCGCATGCCCCAAGCCAATGGAGGTTGGCCCAAACGTTTCTGACTCGGAGTCGGGAGGAGAGCGAGCGAAAGTCTCGATAGAGTTTTGTGGTGCGCTCTACCAGGGAGCTGCATGGGTGTCGGATAGAGGATGTGCCATGACATGGCCCAGAGCAAACTGGCAGGACAGGCTAGAAAGCAGGCAAGAGAGAGATGTGGGTGGGAGTCATTAGTCCACGCTGCCAATGGACCACTCATTCACCTTGCGACTGCAAGGCCATTGCCCAGACTCAGACAAATGCACGCTGCTTGTGACAGTGACAGGATTTGTGTGACGGTGGCTGAGGTTGGTCACAGTGCCACCGCAGCGCAACCCATCCTCGGATATATAGACGGTCACCCTGACATCGTTTTCCATAAAACCCGACGTAGAGGACCGATCCAGAAAAGGGGTCGGAGTGCGAAAAAGAAATGCAGAGACCATGGGGTCTTCGCTCTCCGTCCAAGACCCCGACCCATGCAGGACTCCTCCTCTGACGGATGGTGACGAGATTAGTTTTCTATATGTCATCCTAGGACCCACCGCCCTATACTGGAGCTCTTGGGGTTTACGTTCAATGCTAGATCTAGAGTGTATTCGCTGGAGTAACTATCAAGGGGAAGTCGAATGACTCAACGTATTCAATATTCAACACCCCCCATACGGTAATCTCTTTATGAACTTCAGCATATACATTCAATTGTACCGGTCTAACTTTGTGGGTGTGTGATGTTTCTTGAATTCGAATCAAATTAACTGTTTATGCTGGAGGTAATAGCCTGTTTGTTGCCGTATGCGGGACTCAGGAGAGTGTGATTTACTCTAAGTACTTGTACTCACACGAGACTTCTACTTTGAAGGCTGGCTTGGACGCTGGAGGTCATGAGTTCCATCACAGACTACACCATTCGGTGAGGAGTACTTGACAATGATCATCATTGTTACGATTGTTACAGCAAACTACACGCTTCTGATACATTTCCTCATGACAGCAAATGCCTAATAGTTTTCACTAGTCACGACGTCATCTAATTTGGTGATAGAGTGGCTCATGGCACGCTCTCTTTCGACAAAGTCAAACTGAAAACCAGGTCAGGAGGCTTGTGGCGGAGGCCGTCAACGGAAGGGACGTACGCCCTTGGTCTCAACCATACGGTCGATGAAGCTGCCCGCAAACGCAGCCAATATCTCCTTAGCTTTCTCGTGGCTCTGCGGCTTGCCATTGCGGTCGCAGTGCTCCTCATAAGCCTTGGCAGCCTGGGAGGGGCTTGAGTCAGGGATCGTTAGGGTCGGTCACGACATACCTCGTAGGACGCAGCAGCAGCAATCAGTTCGTGGGAGAGCTTTGCCTTGTGAGGGGCGTTGACAACCTGCAGCAGTAGCGAAAGGTTGAGCAAAAGAGAGGGATGGGGAGGGGTAGGGGAATGGGGCACAGACCTCGTGGTAGGCTTGTGCTTCATCAGAATCTCCACCGAAGAAAGGCATGTCGTGTAGTGATATTGGTAGACGAGCAGTATATAGGAGAGGAGTAGGTGCAGGGAGTACTGCAATTAATGGCAGGTTGTAGGGCGGTATATATGCACTGCAGGACCTGATGTCACGAACTATAAATAGCTCAGGGGCAAGACAGGAAGGCTTCCGTTGGATATCGATCAAGACATTGAGTACCTACACGGATAACTGTCACTCCGCCCGTTGGATAACAATTTGAGGCACTCACAACGGCAGAGCGGTGAGCTCTCTTTCTGACATGGGCAGTGTGATATGCACTGCTTACCGGGGAAGTTGATGTCCAGGCGGACCGCGAAGCACATAGAAGGCACGGCAGAGTTGTTGTCTGGCCGACCTGGCGAAAGAGCCTTGTGTCCAGCAATAGAACAACTGTCTTCTATCGCCCAACGTGGATGGCATCCGCAGTTGGCCGTACAATCGATCTGTGCCGTGAACGTGCCGCGACAAACGTATCGATGATCATGGATCGTGCGCGGTCTGACGAATGAGTAATGTGAGCTCTATTCTCGCACGCGCAGCAGGATCATGGATACATCCTGTCAAGATCGGTTGCCATCGACCATCCCCTGTTTCCAACAATACTCAGAATCGTGCTGACGAGAATCACTCTGACTAGCTTTCAAAGTACCCAGAAGGTGCGCATCGCCGATGCCGATGCTGGGCAAGTAAACCATGGCAGAGATACCACGAGATGCAATTTGGTGCTTGCGGTATAACTTCTAGGTAGATCTTCCCTCAAATAAAGTGAATACTAGGAGACGAGATGACACTTACCTACTGCGTGAAATCTTTCCGTGCGTGAAGACATCTGAGGCGCAGCTTGTGTGCGTGAGATTGAAGTAGGCTCAGGTACAATATACAATCGCGCAAGCCCCATGACGTGTCAAGGTGAGTTAAACAGAAGTCATGATATCTCTGTCACTAGGCTGATCAGAGAACTCGAATCCCTTTTGAAGTATGGAGGTCGAGAAAGGACGCGCGCACATATGCTTCCAGCACGTCAACCAATCCCAAGATTCGGAGCAGCTATACTCGAGTTGTATATACAAACCTTAGAGGGACCACGATTTTGTGGGGCTAGAGACTCTCCAGAGCAGGAACCTAGCGCTCACTAGAGTAGTCACTGCTCTTCGGGCATTCATTAATGTCACCGGGGGCATCGATGCGTGGGACAGCCTGTTACATCCTAATTCAATAGTTTTCTTTGGTCAACTTTAACTACCATAAAACACAATCTTATATACTTTGTCAAACAACTGTTTCACTTCATAAACTCCTTACACAGCTCTTTCACTTTGAAAGGAGAGTGTTACAGTCATTTGACAAATATATAACATTGTGTTTCATGGTAGTCAAAGTTGACCAAAGAAAACTGTTGAATTAGCATGTAACAGGCTGTCCCACACATTGATGCCCCCATATGAACCTGACGTCACGAGACTCCGGGCGGCTGAAATCCGAGGTAATTGCAGCCGCCGCGCTGTTCCCCAACAGTTTCGTCTCTAACCTGCGAATTTGCAGGCCTGTCATTCCTAACTGTACTATAACAACTGACCCGTACTGCTTTACTCCATGACACCTCGCTACGGGAGTCGCAATGGCAATGACGAGGCCCTGGACGGCGATTCCCCGTCACCTTTTGATACTGATTATGTCGACGAGCGGTGAGTCATGGTGTGTGCAACCGGGGCGACTGGGCATAAACGCAGAAGACAGACATATGCAGTACTTTGCCGAAGCTCTCAAGGTTGACGACACGGCCATGTTCAGCGACTTCACAGAAGTGCCGAACAGTCCCATTGTTAGCCCTCAACATCTCTCTCCCCCGCCTTTCGGACATCGTGTGCGGAAGGTTTCTGCACTGTCGGATTTTGCACCCGTCAACCTGAAGGTCAAGAAGTACGTCCATAGCTTAGACTCTGGCACGAATTCTCTCGATGTTCATGTGGGGCTCTAAGGCGGAGACGTCCACCACGACCTGCACACATGGGCCATGAGTGGCTCTATCTTATCCTACGGTGGCCATTGCTAGTATGTCATTGCTCCAAACCTATATATCGTGTTCGTTACTGAACTGGAATCAGGGCCTGATCTTCTTGTTTATTGCCATCCAGTTTGGAATGTATATTATGATCAGACAGTTAGTGAACGCCAAGGAGTGGATCTCAGCCTGTATGCGCTATCCTCTGCACGTTTTGTCGTATTTGTTCATCCCACCGCAGGGCGCGGCCGCAGAGGCATTCTCCGCAAGCGATTGCGTAATGCGAAGACATACCAGGTAAATCCAGAACCTATACTACAGCTCTCGGTCATGTATGATGTTGAACGCTCCAATAGGATTGGAAAGACGCGGCGTTGGCTTTGGACGAACATATGCATTTCGATGAATGGAAGCTTGTGGACGAAGATATGTATTACGACTGGAAACTCGTCAAAAAAGTAAGTCTATATCGAGTTGGCAATGTCGTACATCCACCAACGCATTATGGAACAGGTGTGGAGGTCTCTCAAATCACTGAGAGAGAAGAATGACGCTCGTGGGGTTCTGGGAGTGCTGGAAACTTGCATTCGTACCAACTTTGCCGGTGTGGAATCCGCGAGGTTAGTCCGGGATCTGTTGCGAAGTGAGCGTAAAGCTGAACTCTTGATGGAATCAGGCTCTACAGCGAGGTCAGTGTATCTGGTGCTTCCAATTTCACGGGTCACTCACGATTATGATAGACTTATTACGGCACAAAGGTACTCATAGAATGTATGTAGATTGCACTCCTTCAACTGTCCCATGGAGATCCACTTTTGCCGCAGCATATATTACCGAGGTGGAGAAGGCGCTCGAATATATACGAGAGACACCGGACATCTCAAACGAAGAGAAGAAGCGTTTCTTCAAAAGCGCCAACACAAACCTGGGAACGTCTGCCTTATGTCTGTCTGGGGGCGCATCTTTTGGTTACTGTACGCCGTATCAGCACATTGCACGCGAATGTAGCATGGCTGACAGACACCTGTTCCCAACCTAGATCATTTTGGTGTCGTCAAGGCTTTCCTCGATCAAGATCTCCTACCCCGTGTCGTCTCAGGTACCTCGGCAGGTGGTCTTGTTGCCGCACTCATTTGCACTCGAACAGATGCTGAACTGAAGAAGCTCCTCGTACCCGAGTTGGCTAACCGAATCACGGCGTGCGAAGATCCATTCAACGTGTGGTTCAAGAGGTTTTGGACAACGGGCGCACGGTTCGACAGCGAAACGTGGGCGAGGAAGGTCGGTTTAACCCCTGGTCCTCGCATGGGAGCACTCTGATATTGATCTTCACTGCGCCAGGCCTGCTTCTTTACAAGAGGGTCAATAACGTTTCGGGAAGCTTATGTGCGCACAGGACGTATCTTGAACATCTCTGTCATTCCCGCAGAGCGCCACTCGTATGTCTTTATATATATGGTATTGTGGGTGCATCCTTATCATTCAGACCCTAGGCCGACAAAGTTGTTGAATTACATCACTGCCCCCGATACTGTCATTTGGAGCGCACTGCTTGCATCTGCGGCGGTGCCGGGGATTTTAAACCCTGTCGTCTTGATGCAAAAGACGAAGGATGGAACGATTGTACCTTGGAATTGGGGTAGTAAGTTCAAAGATGGTTCCTTGAGGTAGGCAATGCGCATAGATCGTTCGCACTTCGTTCTACTAAGTACAAACGCAGGGTGGACATCCCGGTGCAAGCGCTGAATCTGTACTTCAATGGTACGAAGTTGACGAACAGATACTAATTGAGATGCTGACTGACCATCTAATTCTCAGTCACACACCCTATCGTCTCGCAGGCCAACCCACATGTCCATATGTTCTTCTTTGCCCCCCAAGGGTCTGCAGGGAAGCCTGTTGCACACAGTAAGGGTAAAGGTATGCCAGACAATGGATTGTTACTTTTCCGAGTTATTGAGCTGTTCTAGGCTGGCGAGGGAACTTCCTTTTATCGGCTGCCGAGCAATGGTTGAAGTTGGAACTCACGAAGAATTTCAAGGTCGTATTGCAGATCATTTCTCTGTGACAGCTCACATGCTAACATAGATGGAGCGCAGCTGATTCGAGATCTGGACTTGCTTCCCCAGCTACTGGGACAGGACTGGTCTAGCGTTTTCCTCCAACGGTTCGAAGGGTCTGTGACGTGAGTAGTGTTACTGGTGAAGTGTTGTAGTACATCATTCACGTCTACAATCACTCAGGATCTGGCCGCGCACGCGGCTCATGGTGTGTATCTTGTAGCTCGGTCACTACTTTGCGCTGACAATTTCTATAGGACTGGATTCATATTCTGAGCGATCCCGACCCTGCGGAATTGGAGAGGATGATGAGGATTGGACAGCTTGTTACCTGGCCCAAGGTCCGTGTCTCCATTTCACACGTCCTCCAGCCTAAAACACTGCATCACATAGCTCCATATGATTGAAAACCGATACCGCTTGGAAAAGCAAATCTTGCTTGGTAGACAGAGCGTACGGAGAGCACTGCAAGGTCGCGCACCCGATCGAACGGTTGCCAAACTCGAATCACAGCCACAGGAGGGTGTCCCCCCTCCGAACACTGGGACCAGACTTCCTACGATTTCGCCACCGGCCATCGCCCATTCAGAAGAACCGCTGCCCATAGACACGGACGCGGAAGCTTTCTTGATCAACGGTGTTGATGGGCGGCGGTCGCCTGCCCACCGACAATCGACCCCACAGCAAGACATGCCTGAACCGGGACCAAGTCGGACTCATCAGCTGCGTAGAAGATTCAGTCGCTCGTCCTCTCATCGAGACAACGGCTTCGAGGGCGACTTTGGTGGAGCGACCCCAGATCCTCCCCCGCCTCGTTCTGCGAGCGAGACAGATCGCCCGCCTGTCCATTATCATCATCACACAAGTTTGCTCAAGCGGCTGAGCAAGACGTCGCTGCGGGCTGCGTTCAATTCCCTGCGTCGACCATCTCGCGCGTCTCCATCGGAGCTTGAGCAGGAGCAGACATGGTCAGGGGACAGCTCAACCGACGATGATGACATCTCTATTTTGTCAAGACGGCGGAGCACTCGGTATCCGTCTGCATTCGATTTGCAGGCGGAACTGGAGAGGCGGCTGTCTGATGCTGATGATGATGATGACGATGAGCAATTAGATCAGGACAACTGAGCAGTGCTGTTAGGCCTTCTTTCCTCTGTATTCTACTTATAGCTTGTAGAAGGTGTCATATGGGCTCATAAGGGGCATAGATCTACTAATGCTCCCTACAGCTACGAAGCTAGTTGTGACCTTGTGACGGTAACAGCCAACATGAACAGGCGCTCATAAACGGGACCTGGTTTGTATTCAGACTCATTGTGGTAGAGCCCCTCATACCTCCCTGAGGACTTTAGAATTCTAGCTTCTCTACTAGTCTTTTGCCGTCGGCTGACCTACCACGCTTGCTGCTTCCCGTACTTTGTGCTATACAGGGATATGGATCCTGAGGTCGAATCTCCACAATTCCCCCAAACCGCTAGTCCCGACCACGATGCTATGGCAGCAGCAATCGAGCGTAGACTCCAGATCGAGCGAGAAAATGCTGCAGCAGCGGCAGGATCCTCCAACGATGCCAATTTTGGCGGAAACCATGAGAAGCGACAGGGGTTCAGGAGGATGATTGACCCTGGTATTTTGCGCCATAACCCTAGACATGTCGCGCTCGAGTCTCTCCAAGTACATCTCTCTCCCAAATGGCTATCTGCGCGAGAAGCAGCAATGACGGATGGTGTGTGTTGCACAGACCTTACTGAAGCTTGCGGATAATATCATCGCACACCCGGGAGAGGAGAAGTACCAGAAATTTAAGCCTACGAATTCGACCATCAAGAGAACGCTCATCGATCCGAGAGGAACGCTGGAATACGCGGTGGCGGTTCGTCCCGTTCCATGTATGCTGTATGATCTACACTCACTCGTCAGCGCGTGTAGCTTGGTTTTCACACGGAGGTGCGTAAGATGCGTCCCGCCCTAGTGTGTGTAGTACCTCATCGGCATTATCACAGGTGGCCAATTTCCAGCCGTACTACACATGGAACAATCGTTACATGGACGACTTGCGCATCGGGGCCGCTATGATCAAGGAAGCACTGGAAAGAGAGATTGTGAAGGAGGAGCAGGCTACACGCAGGAAGGCAGAGGAGAAAGCAGCCAAGGAAGCAGCTGTCGCAAAAGTACTAGCCGGTGCTTATATTGAGGTCGCATGCAACTCACGTGCTATTCACAGGTGAAGCAAGCCTTCTACGACGATAGGATAGGCAGGGCCGTGGTGGATGAGCGAGAACGAATTGTTCGCGTTGCTGCGGCAGCAAAGCGTGCTGCGGGCATGTCACCAGAGCCTGAGGCGCAGATCGCAGATTATCGTCCGAGACGGATGCCTGGCTCAGGACATACGTTGTCGAGAGACGTGGCAGATGACTCTGATGACGACGGGGCTAGGGCCGCTCGCGACGACGACGACGACGAATAGTCGATCTAAACCAACGCCATTGTACATATCTTCTCTGGATACACTTGTAGCTATATGCATTCACTAACCATGTATAACCGATTCATACCTCCATCTCTGCACATGGCGACTTTATTCTTCGCCGCGGACTCAGTGCATTTGATCATTTGAGGTAAGCCCTTTTGCGTTTGCATGGCGGGAATGGCACTGAAGCCAAATCTGCCGCAGCAGCTTTCCCACGAAGTCCACCAAGAAGTAGGGAATGTCTCTTGTTAAGGGCTCGCATCGGTAGACACAGGTCATTGGGCTCTTCGTATATATCGCATACAAGACCTTGATCACTCGTTGCAAGGTCGATTTTCCCCAGCATCCCCATAAGTTCCTTCGCCTGCTTCGTCGATTTCGCCCAGGCTCTTCCAAGCTTGCACTTTCTTAGCTGTGATGTCAGTTAGCAGAGACGACGTTGCCGCTGCGGCAGTTCGGCGTGTCGCAGGAATGAGGAGGACGCTACCATCCCAGACGCTCTACATGCCCTTTGACGAGGAGCATGACCTTCGGCAGGACTTTCGTCGAAGGATAGATCGCGAGGTCCTCGCCTCCAACAAGCCTGCTGTGGCTATCGAGTCTTTGAAGGTGCCCTCCAGTTAATTCCTCATGCATTTTGCTTCGACTGAGATCTGTTACGATACCGCGGCCGTCGATAGATGGTCTTACAGCTCGCGCAAAACATACTGGCAAATCCTGAAGAACCGAAATATCGTAAGTTCAAGATTACGAACGAGCGCATCAAGAGGACCGTCATGGTTCCCTACGGCGTTTTGCAGCTTGTTATGGATGTATGTCCCCTTGTGCTTGTATTTATGCTAGCAGGCGTTCAACTGATGGTAATCACAGATAGGCTTCCGTATCAAGGTATAGTTCACAGTTGCAACTCTCTTTCTCACACAGCAGAGCTTAGTTTGCTATACATCTCCTACGCGAATAGGCGGAGAACTACGTGAGTTACTGCGTGTATAACGCCAAAGCCCACCATAGTCTACGAGTGGGCTCGTCCATCATCGGGGAGGTCCTGGATCGCGAAGTAAAGAAGTACGCAGAGGAAGAGTCCAGGAAGAAGCGAGAGCTGGAAAAACTTGCAGCCCACAAGCAAAAGGTCGAGTGGCTGTGGGGAGTGTTGTTACGCATCTTACTTGTCATGCTTTCCACAGCTACACGACAATTTCCTGGATGACCGCAAGTCAGTTGATGCTCGTGTCCAGAGGGAGCGCCGCCTGCCTCCAGAGAAGGGTATACCTGCGCGTCGGAACGGCGGTTCTGTGAAGCCAGGAAAGGTCATGACGCTGCATGACTGAAATTAGGAGAGTTTCCTTGAAGTAGTGATCCTCGGCTATAGATCCTACTCTGATGCAAGATAAAATGTACCTATGATAAATACAACACTGGCCCACAGGATGTGCTACATATGCGCGGGACATCTCTGCGACTCACTCGTCCTGGTCGTCATGGTTGTCATCACTCGCCGACAACTTCGTACTGCGCTCGAAGAGGAACGATATTGAACCGCCTGGAATCTTGTCTCGCGAAAAGTACTGCTCCTCAGACATAATCTTGTCGGCAGCATCAAGGAGCTTCTCGGTCAATGATTGTGGTGGAACAGGGGTCTTCTTGTCAGCTTCCTCGGGTGAGTAGATGAGATGCGTGAGCATGTCGTCTTCTACACGTTCAGCTGCACCAGGTCGGAGGCAGTTGATGTGGATCCACTCGCCGAGAGCTGCGAGCTGTGCGCGCTTCTGCTTCAAGTACTGGAGTCCAAGTAAGAGTATCAGACAGGGACATGCTGGCGGGTGACAATGGAAGACACATACTGCTTGGTCAAGCCTATTGATGTCCTTCGCCTTGACCTGAGAGGCTGCCATGAAACCTCTAATAGCGTCTTCATCTTCATTACCAGACTCCATAGCATCTTCCATAGCGTTGTTCAGTTTCTCTGTGAATGTCTTGCCTGGGTACTCGGTCCCGGAGCCTTCACATGGACAGCCCAGGAGCTCGTGAGTATTGCATGCCGTGTGGGGATTGATGGTGAATATGTCGAGAAGCTTCCTGAGGTGTCAACAACTAGTCCGGACATGGGATCTCTCAAGCTCACATCTTTTCGTGTGAATGAGTCGGATTTGGAGTCGGAAGCGCCCTGATATGCACTCGTGAATGAGCTGTCTCACAGCGAGAGAGATCGAGACGAACGGTGCCCATCAAGGCTGCAAGGCTCTTATCAGCTAGGAACGCTAGGTTTGGTTACATGAACCGTACGTACAGTTGCTCAACCCAAGCTTGGTCACCTGACGTTGGTAGATTTTCTCTAGTATAGCAGGACCACATCAATGACAGGTAGCACTCTGTGAACATCGATCATACCATCTATGGCGCCAGTCGTGAGGAAGCGATAGATATACACGGGCCGCTTCTGGCCATCCCTGTACGTACGAGTTAGCGCTAGAAAGACGAGATACATAGTAGGATCTGTACCTGTGTATGCGTGCCATTGACTGCAAATCATGACTGACAAAACATCAGACGGCTGCAACATATTGAGAACAGGAGGATTTTTTTTACCTCGGGTTCCAATCTGAGTCAATCAAGCAAAGGCGAGAGGCACCAATCAGGTTGAGTCCCACACCACCTGCTTTTGAACTGAGAAGGAAGAGGACTTGGCTGTGTTAGCGTATGACACCTGGAGAAAGCGGCATTTACTCACAGCGTTTCGCCTGCGAAGACTTGTTAAAGTCGTTAACGTACTCTTGACGTCTAGGTGTAGGGGTATTGCTAAGGGATATCGTTCCGTCAGTAGGCAAAGGTGCAATTTCGTGAGACTCTCACCCGTCTAATCGGTGATAGGTATATGATTTCTTCTTACAATAGGCTTCTATAATATTCAGAGTTGACGTGTAGTGGGACACTACAATGCACTTTTCCTCAGTATGCTTTGAGAAATAGTTAGTATCGATTATAGCGGCCCTCGGTCACCGGTCTGCTTGCCTTTTGCAAAGCTCGAAGCAAACGAGCCAGTGCAGAGAGCTTCCCTAGATCAACAGAAGAATCAACATATGTGATACCAAGTCATTCAACGAACTCACCACTCAGCGAGACATCCTCGACTTGCGCTCTCTCAGGTAGCAACGTAAGAGCCTCCTCAATAGCATTGCGCTTCACGATGTCATCGTCATGTTGTGCGTTCAGCTTCGCTTGATCTGCGGTAGCCTTAAGGAGTATTGGGCTATTGCTGATCTTCGTGAGCATGTTGATCAATGCCAGCGACTCCGCCGTGGAGTTTTTGACGAGGCTATCGAGCTTAGCATGCGAGAGTATCTTCCCAAAGATGGACAGCTGCAATTTGGTCGGTGTGATGAAGACGACATATTCGTCTGCGTGAGGCTGTAGGTGAGCAGATCATGCGCGAAATAGGATATATACCCACGTTTAGGCGGGAGGTATTTCTTCAACATGGTTGCCTCTCTCCGTAGCACGAAGCTTCTCGCGATGGTGGTAAGCTAGGAAAACAGTTTTATGCGGCGAAACCTACAAAGAGGGCAACTGCTCACCTGCGCAGAACGAGCTTCACCAAGCTCAGCCTCTTTCGCACTACAACCCGGGGCACGACTTTTCAGAATCGGTGTCTCGTATACTCGCTTGAATGTGCTATAGTCATCTAGAGGCAGGGAAGGACGCAATACTTAACAAGGAAGCACGAAATCAGGAAACACAAGCTTTACCGAGCAATCCTGGGTTACAGAAGTCGGCCTGCTGGAGCGTGAGATAAAGACGGGTGGGGTTGAACAGCACAAGGACTCACCATTGCGTGGAACTCGCTCAGTTCATTCTGTATCGGTGTTCCCGATAGTATGATGCGTCGCGGAGTCTTCAATGCCTCGAACATGGTTGACGTCTTATTGTTAGCAGATTTGAGTCGATGTCCTTTTGGACTCAATCATGTTGACGCCTGCGGATCAAGAGCAGAAGGCATACATACCTTCGTCGCATATGATTAAGCCAATTGGCGGACTGCTCGTCGTATGAAGAGTGAGAAGCGGTTACAGCTGTATGGTTTTTGATGCTCACTGGCAGTATGCTAGCTCTGAACTGCAGATGCAAATGATCAGCTGGACTCGGGGACATGAGTACAGGGTGCTATGTACATCACTGTGCGCAGTCGTTCGTATCCGATGACCAAGACTTGATGGATCTTGCTGTGCACGGATGAACTTGTAGCTCGCAATGCAGATTGGTAGACTTACGAGTTCAAGAACTGCTTGATAGTGTTCTTATCCTTGTCTCCCATGAAGACACCAATACGGTCCTTCCCGAGCCTATACATACGTATGAGACTAGGGAACAACCACTGCTGGACACGGTCGGCTTACCACTTGTGGAACTCGTTCTTCCAATTCTGTGACTATAAGTCAGGACTCACTGAATCATATTCGACAGAATGGCAAGGCTCACATTGATGAGAGACACTGGGCAGACGATAAGTACCTTACCCACCACGGGCCCTGCCCCAACATACGGGTTCTGCTCTGAGGTACAATGTGAGCGCATGATAAGCTTTCGCGATTCGCCTTCGTACTCAGCAAGGTCCATACAAGCGTTATAGTCTTTGATGCATGATTTGAGTTCGGAAATTGACGATCGTCGCAAAACACACTAACCTGTAAGGTTTTGCCCATGCCCCTTGAAGATAGGAGCAGAGATAAGCCACTCAGGATGGAGCGCATGTGAGAAATAATTCACATTTCGTCAGCGAGGATGCATCCTTGGCCCTCGTGTTTGCGCAGACCCATAACGCATTCATACAAAAACTGGACTCCTAAAAGCTGCAGTCAGCACCAGCAAACGGGAACCTGGGCATATCGTCTTACCTTCCTTCTGGTGAGGTCGGAGGTGACGGGCGAGCACCGGATCAATAACAACAGGCACAACGGGTAAATTCCTAACGGTCAAAGATGAGCCCCCTTGGAACATAGAGACGCAGAGAAACAAGCCCAACTTCTTGTTGTATTTAGACTGGTGCTCCTTTGTTGGCGTTTTCATCACAATAGCACCTAAAGCGTCTGGATTGTGTCTGCGTAGGCAAGAAATGAACAACGTCCAGATCATCGCATCAATACTAGAACGCATACAGTGGTCCTTTCGGTCCGGGCTTCACGCTAGTTCCATAGAACGATGCCGGTGGAATGAACTTCTTCGCGGAGGCAGGGGAATTTACTGACGGACTCGAACTACCGACTCCTTCATGAGAATGTCTTCCCTCACGGGCTGCGTTTGAGAGAAAGGAAGGTCGGGTCTGTGAAGCCGAATGGTCACTAAACTCCAGGTCAACCGGTAGTTCTGCAGAGGATCCAACGACGGCAGGTAGTTCAGACCGAGATACTTCGTTGTCTAACTCTACCTCCCGGTTACCGATAAACGTTCGATAACTGCCGTAGAGCGGGAGCCCGTCCCACTTCTTCGTCCCCAGACTATAAGGGATAGAGTAAGATAGGCAGGGTACGCGGGTCACAAAGCAACTCACATCAAGCCAACGTCGGAAAGTAACGTAAGCTTTTCTCCCTCATGGATCACGAAGCCGTCACCATCCCAAGTTTTATGCTTCTTCTGCTGAGGCTTGCGCCTACATACACCTTAGTCACAATGCTTATTA
Source organism: Lignosus rhinocerotis TM02 (assembly GCA_000743315.1). Classification (NCBI taxonomy): domain Eukaryota; kingdom Fungi; phylum Basidiomycota; class Agaricomycetes; order Polyporales; family Polyporaceae; genus Lignosus; species Lignosus rhinocerus. The sequence continues at coordinate 41,493 of KN050035.1, read as the reverse complement.
TAAGTGTCCCAACGTCACTTGCCAGTTCGCAGTCCAGAAAGAATCTCCAGTAGACGATTTCTGTACCGACTTCTGAGAGGTCACAAGGCTAACAGGCTCCAGATCGACACCGTGTTTTTCCTTCTCCACCGCAGACGGCAGAATGTATGCGGATTTCTTGCCTCCATTGAGTGTCTTGGGCCTGAGCGGAACAAATTGTTTCACAGCCATCGACCCAGGCTTTGATACGGTCGAGTCATGTAGGCCTCCTCTGCCAAAGCACCGCCCAGACAAGAAGTCTTCGCGTGACAGCTGGTGGTCAACTTCAATTTCACGATTACCCAGGGTAAACTCGACGCCCTCGGAAAGCTTATGAGTGTTTTCAATGCCGTATGGTTTTCCAATAGCGAGTCTGGAGTATACGAGTCACGGCCATAGACACTAGAAGAGAGCATAGGGTTACTCACTGCCGATTGTCCGAACCATATAGTGTACACTTGTTTCCGCTGACTACCAAGACAGCGTCTCCATCCCATGTCTTGTGTTTCTTATACTGCGGATTTCGCCTGTAGCAGATGATGAGGGGAGCAGGAGCCACTCAAGCCCGATACGACGCACCATTGCACCATCCAATAGTGGTCTCCTTCCAATGCTGAGACACCTGCCAACCCGGACGATTCATCCTCGACTGCTTGTCTCTTTCGATTGGCATGGTTGGGGTCACGATTGTTAGGTTTCCGCTTGTTAGAGCCAGGAGCAAGAGGGTTTTGAAATGCAGGCATATTTAGGAGAGTACTTCGATGAAGGCGCAAGAAGCTCAGAGAGAGCCGCGCATGGACGCGACGCGACGCGCTTCCGCATCCACGTGTCCGTGTCAACTGTTTTACTCACGCCCCTCACCAGACTCGGACCGAACGCGCATCAACCCAGTCGACGTCACTACGTATCACCGGGGGCCTCAATGTGTGGGACAGCCTGGTACATGCTAATTTAACAGTTTCTCTGGTCAACTTTGACTACCATGAAACACAATGTTACATAATTGTCAAACAACTGTCACACTCTCCTTTCAAAGTGAAAGAGCTGTGTAACGAGTTTATGAAGTGAAACAATTGTTTGACAACGTATATAAGATTGTGTTTAATGGTAGTTAAAGTTGACCAAAGAAAACTATTGAATTAGGAGGTAACAGGTCCCACGCATCGATGCCCCCGGCCCTGTATGTACTTATCCTCTCATGTTAAGACATCAACAATGATAGATTTACTGTCCTTTGATTACTTATTAATCATGCAAAAACACAGAGTGCACATGGAAAAGTGCTGTCCGAACACAGATTGCCGACTATAACAGGGCACCCAAACTATCAGATGTCCGTAGAAGAGAGCTTGGCTAGGATAGCCGCAGTGTTCACGCCTGGGAAAATCTCAAAGTCTATGTCGACCTCGCATACAGTGTTGTTTGCAGGAACCTTCGTAGGGGAGAGGTAGTATGTGAGAAGTTATTTTTGAGGTGACGGTCATTAGGGGCTATAATGTAGTGAAGACTCACCGTGCCATTAACCATGTATCCCGATAGGACACTATTCATGCATGTCGATGGCATCGCGAATGTTGTATGCTATGCAGCATGTGGAGATAGTTATTAGCTACGAATCGTCATCCATGGAAGTACTTACGCCAAAGCCGTTGAGTCTAACCAAAGCTGCATCGTCCCCGAGCAATCCTGCAAGCACTTCAGCACCAGGGAGCGGTGTGATAGGATCATACTGAAAGAATTTTCACGTCAGCCCGTGGTGTTGTTAGATAGGATTGGCGCACACAATACTGACGGTGTTGGAGGCAACTATGATCGTGTTTGCCAGCTTCTGGTTGAATGGACCATGATATCTCTCCACAGAACGGACAGGCCAGAAGGAACATTGCATAGTCGAGACTGGCCAAATCGAGCCGACTATACAAAAATGCAAGAGTTCTGGTCATGACGGGAGAAATCGAGAGAGAGAGAGATATATATACTCACATAGATGTGACACATCTCGGGTGCCAGTGATTACAGATTCGAAAACGTCAGTCATATTCGTGCTCGGATTCAAGTCAAGACTGTCTGCGCAGAAGATGGCAATGTTGCTATAAGATCTCGTCTCATTAGCCTGACGCCTCGGAAGCAAACTGCGTGTGCCCATCAGTCTAAGTATCGTTTCAACAGTAGGAGGAGGCGCACAGACTGCGAGGGACCAGTCTATTTTCGCTCTTCATCGAAGAGAAGCTCTCGCCTGATTCCTTTTTGACAATCTCCACCACTTGGGGGTAGATTTCGTTGACAAGGGTAGACCAGTCCTGTGGTGAGTACATCTCGCCGAACAGTGCCGCTGTGCCAAGGATCAATCTTAGTAGTGGTGAATATATATAGCATACCCACCGCGAATTTGTCCAGATGTGAGCGGAACAGATACCTTAGCCCGTGTGGCATCGTGAGCGGCTTTGATGAGAGCTTGTAAATTGGCATCGATTGTAAGTGGACTATCCCCTTCAGAGGCGGCAGCACACCCAGCAGGGCCTGTCAGTGCGCAGCCCGTGATCAATGCCTTGTATATTGTGTCGGCGGAAATGTACTGTTGCGCCCAATGCTAGAAGCATGCCGTGAGTCAGTCGTGAACCGGTATGCTAAAAGATCAACACCAACGGTTGAGACTTCTTGCGTCGCAAAGAGTAGAGGGTCGATGACACCGTCCAGAACTACACGGCCTACGCGCTAACTTGACAAGTCAGAATACATATCATGCATAGGTTGGAGCATTCATGAACAACTTGCCTCGGGGAACACTGATGAACATACAAGTCAGGTTATCGGATAGCATGGATAGCATTAAGTATAATATAGTCGAAACTCACTGTTCACGAACCAGGATCCGATAAGCGTGCCATAGGATATTCCAACATAGTTCACAGGAGCCTCCGGACCATCAAGGGCGTTCGCAATGGAAACCATGTCGCGCACTGCTGCCGCCGTACCGATGTATTCCAAAAACTTGCCGTTATGGGAGCGCAAGCACTTCTGTCCAACCTGTTCGTACTTCTTCTGCATGATCGACGCCCGCGACAGAAGTGCCGCGACATCGGCCGGATCAGCGAAGTTTCCCGTCTCTTCAATGCCGGTGAGTTCAATTGTGCCGTTGAAGAATGCGGTATATTCTTCGAGAGTGTGGAAGCAGAAGATCTCCCCTGGGCTACATGCGTGGCATAAGCAATGGTGACAATGGTTAATCAGACGAAGGAGAATCACTCACACGGTGAGGAAGCCGACCCCTCGTGGGTCCCAACTAACAACATCGTAGATGCCGCCAGTGAGCTGGAGGAACAGGTCCTTGTTCTCGTTCAAACTCTCTAACCCTGAGCCGCCAGGTCCACCTGTTAAGAGTGTATTTACTTCTATAGCCATATCTAAGTCTGGCAGTACGGAAGCAACATACCTGGATTGAAGAAGACCGTTCCGTGACGCTCCCCGGTGGCATTCGCCTTCACAATGGCGAGACGAGCTTTCCCGACCGTGGGGTTGTGATAGTCCAACGGGACTTCAAGGAAGCTGCACTCTAGCGAAGTGTCGTTCACTATGGAAGGATCACAAGGGCTCCAATGAATCTTGGAACCTCCCTGAGGACTGGTCAGTGATAGTAGGGCCACATTTGGATCCGCACGTAAGGGTTACTCACATGATGGTTGGAGGCCGCATAAGAACTGCGAGTAACAAAGAGAAGCGTGATCAAAGAAGTCAGCGAAAGATAGAACATCGCAGGCTGTCTTGCATTGGACGGGCATTCACCGGTAGCTAGACCTTTTAACTGACTGTAGACCGTCTGTGCGTCCTGCGCAGGTCCTAGACGGCGGCTTCAGTGTTGAAGGATGTGAGCCCTCCGAGCCGACACATCTCTCGTGAGGTTCGGAACTGTCAGAGATGTAGACGTTGGACGCCCTCATTGTCGGCGATCTGTCGCCGAGCACTGGCAAAGCCTGGCATGCGTAGTAAGGACAGCTGCTTTCGAAACGATAGTCCGTGTGATCATGCGGGGTTGGCGAGCATGCGCAGGGGCTGAAGAGTAAGCAGACGTCACGGTCGACGTCAACTCAGATCGTCTAGCTAAATACCAGCAGTACTACTGTAGTTGTATGCTAAAAGAGACCTGAGGTGTATAATGCATCGGACCAGCTAATCATTGTTTGCTAGCACTCACTCACAGTATGTACTATCAGGACCTCAAGGCCTCAAACTTCAAGCCGCAGATTGGGACCTCCTCCCAAAGATGCTCCCCAGCAAGTGGCAAACTGCGCAAGGTTATGTAGGTGGCATTGCGTCGACCTAGGCGTTAACGTCTGAATGGTGACATGTCTGCATGTCATACGTGTACTATACTTGACATCGAGGCAATGAAGTGACGGCCTCTGACTCGTCGACTGCGCACAAACTGCGCTTCAAGTTCAACTTGAGAGCCAGCCGATGGTACGACAGCATTGCGTCTGCACAGAGCGCGTCCGATTCATAACCGAAGTACAGGTTTGTTCACAATTGCCGGCGCCTAGGCCTCATCCCCTTGAACCAGTGAGGTGGTGACTTTGCATACCAACAAGGGCTGTCTCGCATACGGCACGGGCAGTAGATGATATAGTACCATAGACATAAGTACATAGGACCCAAGTAAGGACGCCCAATGCTAACGCTCATGCAAAAGGATATTTTGATCTATCAAGCTTCGACACTCCCCGGCCCGGGCTCCTGATTGGACTATTAGCAGAAGGAAGAGGTGGTCGGGGAGGTGCAGGGAACTCCGCAAGCATGCTCAACTTCAATGGCCCATCGTCGTTCGCAACAACTGCAGAGGTAAGGTGTGAATACCCATGCGAAGAGACGCGAGACGGTTGACGAAACCTACCATTGGGGTTGTCGAACGCCTTCATCCTCTCCGAGATCATGGCGCTACTCCTAGGGCCACGAGGGGCTGCGCGTGTCGGCATAGTCTTCGACCTGCTAAGTTCGACAGACCTCAGGCCGTTCAGTGGTGAAGACAGCGATTCCTCAGTTGGTGTCGTCCAGCCCCTCGACCACTCTTCGGGAGGCGAGGGAAGCTGAGAGGAACGGCCATTGAGCTGTGTTGAAGCTTGTTCAGCAAGCGGGCTCATGCTAGCCTGTCGACGGGCAACTGGCGACGTTGCTGGCACCGTAGCTGAGCTGGGTACTGCAGGGAGCGGCCCGAACGTTGTCATAGGTCGGGGAGCCGCCGGCGACGTCAGGACTCGTCGGTTAACAGCAGGGTGGGCAGGAAGCCCAGAGAGGCGATTGATGGAACGTTGGGAGGGGGGAATAGGTGGCAACTCCGAAGTGAGTGGTTGCACAGTGGAAAGACCCATGGGCCGTGGCGGTGCAGATGCAGACGGTGCAGGGCGTGAGCTGACGGTGCCGGAGCGCGAGCGCGAACGAACTAATGTCGGAGCTGGCGAAGGAGCCGTCACCATCTCAAACAAAACCGAAGATTCTGCATCTGGGTCTGAACCGGTGGGACTAGGCTTTATTGCGATGATAGTTGGGACCTGCATGTGTGGGTCGGGAAGTTCATCATCGACGCGGAGGTCCATCTGGGGAGGACGACGAGGGGGTACATGGACGGTTGATGACGAACGCGCAACAACCGGTGAACGGACGGGTGACGCTCTGGGGGTCGAAACAGTCGTAGGCACTGGCGGCGGTGCACGTGCCGGCAGAGGGGCAGGAGCGGGTAATACAGCTCTGAAAGTCTGTCCAGGAGATGAAGGGGGACCTGATACTCGTGCTTCCGCGAACACTTGAGCATGCAACTCCATGTGGGTGTGTTTCGGTCGTCTCCGTTCGCGAATCACCGCGGGGGTGGGGAGACAGGTCTTGACAGAAGCCAACACCTGGGGAAGTTCCATGTGACTGTGCTTCGGGTTGCTCCTCCGTTGAAGCACCACCTTCGACTGACCAGGACTCCAAGATTCCGGGTAAATGTCCATGAAGGGGTACACCGACGGATCTGAGACAACATGTCGCTCAGAGATGAACAAATCGTGAATTCGCGTCACGCACATATGACCAAGTGAGGGTATTGTGAGACGGCAGGCTCCTTTCCTTGCAGTTCGATATTGATACTCGATAAGACTCCTGCAGCAGCTGCCGGGTAGAGATCGAAGTGCGGATAGACGGGTGGGTCTGTGACGAACAGTCAAAACTGGTTGCAAGACAGTTTGGATGTACATACAGGGACAGATGTTGGGATATACCAACGGAAGTGCTACAGATATGCACGTCCCGATGCGACTAAGGGACAGAGGCCGTCCAGAAGCAGCAGAGACAGGCGTCAAAGTGTGAACACTCTTGGGCATAGGAGGCAGCCCACGCTTCCAGGAAGGCTTGCGGTAATGACTGCTGACTTTGCTTGTCGCAGGTAGGCTTGCCTTCTCGGCTGCAGAGGTCCCAGCCGAGGTAAATTCAACGATAGTAATGGCCGGGTAAATCAGGTCTAAACTGTGCGGGTAGACGGCTGGGTCTGTTATACCGACGTTAAACAGACATGAAGAAGAAATTTTGGTGGTTCACTTACAACTGTCGAAGACTGGATACTGGGACTGCGGCTTCATGATAACGCTTTCACACTCGTCGTTGCGAGGGCCGGCCGGGTAGATATTATATACATTCCAAGGGTAAGTGGCCGGGTCTGTGCACGTGAGCATCGCAACACAACGCAGTCGCGGGGGACTCACAGATGTTGAAAACCGGGTAGTGAAATCGCAGGGTGACAACACTACCGCCCACAATGGTGTCTTCTTCACGAGCGATGGGGGGGTAGATCTCGTACAAGCTCCAGGGGTAAGCAGCTGGGTCTGAAGACGCCGTCAGTTGTGGGACAACATCTCACTTATAACAAGCAGCGCACAGATATCGAGCACCGGGTAAGTGTTCGGCAGACTGAATACAACATGACGCGTCGCCTGCTGAACTTCGGAAATAGACGGGAAAGGATCTGGAGAACCTTGAACATACGCCTCCCCGTTGTGTCAATCTACACTCACAAATGTCGAAGACCGGGTACTGCCATTCCACGCCAACCGACACAATCGAAGTCCGAGCCAACAAAGGGTCCTCCGCACTGATTGAAGGGTAGATCTTCTCCAAGCTGAATGGATACACGGAAGGATCTAAGTTGGTGTTTAGCTGAGAGGCATACACACGCAAAGGCAAACTACTCACAGATGTCGAGCGTGGGGTAGACTTGTCGCGAACAAACACCGATAATCGGCGCCTTTGCAGCCGAACTACCTGTGACTAGTGGATAGATGTTGTCCAAGGAATGAGGGTACACAGCAGGGTCTGCGAGGTGACAGGACATAAGTCACGAAGAACAAATTGGAGGATATATCACTCACAGACGTTGACGACAGGATAGACAGGAGCCAGATACACAGAGACAGCCGAAATTGAAACCTTGTCTACAGCACTAGTGGTAGCAACGTCGCGCGATTCCTTGGTTACAGCAGGGTAGACTGTGAGGTACGGATAGACAGCAGGATCTGAGACGCGCTATGTCAGTTCTCACTAGTCACCGTACAATGCGTCATAGCTTACAGAGATCAATGTTAGGGTACGAAGCAACAAGATGATTCGACAACCCCTTGGACTCGGGACGAGCGACAGTCAAAGTAGCAGGGTAAATATAAAGCGAAGGGTACACAGCCGGGTCTATGTCGAAGATACCGCATGAGCTATCCGATAGAAAAAAGGATGAATGACTCACAGAGATCGAAAATTGGGTAAGCCGCTCCCCGGCTCACGGCAGGAGCACTAAGGTTGTGATCGTTCACGGTCAACAGGGCGGGGTAAATGTCGAACAAGGGGTAGACTGCAGGGTAGATATCTAATACCGGGTAGCCGAGCTTCACACCAGGGGCTACGCGCGCCTCATCACGTTCCCGAGTGTAAGGCCATACATGTTGCCATGTTGAGGTACCCACTTGCCGCTGGGTGTAAGGCCATACATGCTGCCAGGTTGCTGAAGCTCCCGCTTGCTGCTGGGGGTACGGCCATACATGCTGCCATCTTGAAGCATTTACGTGTGAGTCCTGAATGTAAGGCCATACATGCAGCCACGTTGCAGCAGTTCCTTGCTGGTCCTGGGTGTAAGGCCACACGTGTTGCGAAGTCGAAGCATGAGCCGCGTCATAGTACGGGAAGACCATCTCATAGGGTTGACCTGTGTGTTGAGCTCGGCGGAATCTGGGCGAGTTAGGTACGCTATCGGAAGCCCTCCAACCAAGGTCGGGAGAAGGCGCGCGAGAGGACATAACGGGTGATGGAGGGAACGAAAGCGGTGCCCCCCACGAAGTGGCAGTGGTGGGGGTGACAGGGCGGCTTGACAAGAACCTGGCGGCGATGTCGACTGACGGCGCATAAGAATGCGCAGCGGGAGAAGGGGGGAACGAGAGCGGAGCGCCCCAGCTGGTAGCCGTCGTGGGGGTCGGCGGGGCGTCCTCAAGCATGCGCCATGCGAGATCCGGAGACGGGAGACGGGACGTATAGGTCGCTGAAGGGAATGGCTCATATTCATCGTCTGGTCCGAAGGACGTGCAGAGGGAGGCCGTAAGGCAAATTGAACCCTCACCGCGCCTATCCAAGTGAATGGAAGGCACGCGGTCCCACGAGTAGATTGACTCGATGTCATAGTCCGGAGGACCTGCGGAAGACACCGACCATGTGTAGTCATCCAGATTGAGGTCGAACTCGGATGCGCTGGCGGTGGGAAGGTCCTCGATCGTGTTAGGCATGTTCGCAGGGTCAAGACTCGTCTGTCCAGTGGCAGCAAGCGGGCTCCGCGCGGCTGCGCTCGCGCTTAAGCGCCAAGAGCGAACACGGATGTCAATGTCCTTCTTTGCCGTTGCTGGCTCATCTTCCTGGACGATGGGAGAAAGGGCTTGATGCACAAGACTTTGCCTTGCCGTCTGACTAGGCGGAGACTCGTCTCTCGGAACCAATTTCGAGCCGGGCCGTGCTGCAGCCGGATCAAATCGGTCGAGGAGAGACAATTTCTTGATGTTGCGAGCTGGACCACGCGTCGTAGTCTGCGGTGGAAGTGAGAAAACATCGGTCAAGTCGTCAACAGGGTCATTGATAGAGCCTTGGCTATCCGCACGCCAGTGGGACAGAGACTGCGGTCGTGATGGAGCGACAGACTGCGGGACATCGACGTATTCGCGACGGGACGATGCTAGCCAAGAGTCATACCATCGAGCTTTTGTCAGATCGATGTCGAACTCTATTTGACCACTGATAGGCAACTGGGCGGGTGGGAGTGAGGGCGAACGCGCATCAAACAGATGGCTCCAGAGCAGGGGCCAGGTATCATCCGACACGCGGGGAGTCAAGGCAACACCGCTGTGTATCGTGTGGAGGTACACACACAAGCCGGAAATGCTAGGGAAGCTGAACTCACGCGCGATAGCGCACAGCTGAATGTTGAGCTGTAAACACGGATCGGTCAGTACTGAGAGTCACCGGAGTAGTTGTAGGATTTTGCTCACACTCGGATAAAGCGGAAGGAGGATACCGCTGGACAGACGGCGAGAATGGCCAGACGAAAGGGTATGACCGAGATGCCCATGCTCCCTGGTCATCGAGACAGGCGGGATAACGACCACCAACCACTTGAGCCCTCGGTGCACGACTCGCTCCCTGGACTCGCGGATCCCCGAGTTAACGTAGGTAACAGACGGTCGTTTCCTATGGAGTGTCGCGAACGGGGAAGAGAAGGGGGAGTCATGCATTGATGAAGCAATATGAGGAGGCAAGGGTTCCGCATCCAGTCCAAGTGTATTCTGCGCAGACAGCGCCTGGTGCGGCGGCGTCTCGTAGTCTGTGTCCGGGGGGGTGAGTGGTTGGGCGGGGCGGGGGAGGTCGAATAAATAGGGCCTTTGAGGATGGTGACCCGCCTGAGGGGGCATCGGGGCAGTGAGGTGGGACATTAGAGCAGCAGACCGCGCGAGAACTATTGTTGGACTAGGAAAGAGGAAGTGGGTCGAAGAAATCCGCTGTCTTGCAGCTCAATAATATGATAGGCGGTAGATGGACCGCGGCAGCTCGGGGCTGCAGAAGAACAGAGAAGGGGTATGGAAGTTGGAACGAGTAAGCGTAAGAAATGTGTGACTGAGCTGGGTGCAGTGTATGAGACGAAGTCAGTCAGACGTGATTGGATCACAGCATCAGACAGTGTGAGGCGTTGGGAATCTCCAGGACGACCACGGCAACACCGGCGAGCCAAGGCAGAGTGTGTGTGAGCCTGCTTTCTAGATCTCCTCCGTGTCCTGCGCGGCCTGCGAGAGAAAGAGAGGGCAAAGACGAGAAACGTTTATGTGGATGCGATCGAGTGAGCTTCAATCCCGCCTAGCCATGGCCAATTGGCTCAGTATCATTATGTACTCTATTACATAGCCGGTGGCCATGGTACCATGGGCGCTCCCCTCATTGGTCCTTCAGCACGGCCCGGCACTGTGTCCCGATATGGCCAAGCCCACGTGCTGTACCGATTCCCCTTGCCAGATTAGGCCCTGTCTTGTTCAGCCACTCCGACTCCAGTCCGACTCGGAGTCGTCTTCATCGTCCGCGACAATGGAGAGCAGACTCGCACAGTTCGCTTCTCTCAACCAGAAAGACAAAGTCGCTGCGTATTTGTCCCTTTTCAATGACCTCCTCTCCGCCGAAAATCAGTCAAATCTCGCAGCCGATATCCTTACGTTAGTGGACAATGTCGTTAATCAGGATAGTGTTGGCCTTGTGATCAGTAGACTTATCCTCTCAGAGCTTGTCAAGGCGCTGTCAGAGGGCAAGATCAAGGATACAGAGCTGAGGAAAGCGGTAGTCCAGGATACACTGAGCATCGTGCAGCCCCGCATCGTGAGTTATGAGGAGCAGGTGAGTACGAAGTTCGCATCCTAGGATGCTGTGGTGCCCATATATGTCCCTTCAGGTCAATATTTTGAGGTTCCAATTGGCCGATATACTGGAAGAGGAAGAGAGATGGAGCGAAGCTGCACGCGTTCTTATGGGTATCTCTCTTGATTCGGGCCAGAGGTATGAAGAACATATCTTGTTGTGTGGCATCGATTGAGAAATCTCTCGTTAGGGCACTCCCGGATGAGGAGAAGCTCCGCGTATATGTCCGTATCGTCCGCTTATTGTTGGAGGACGAAGACTCTGTACAAGCAGAGCGATTCTATAACCGTGCAGCCCTGATCGCCCACTCAACAACCGACAAAGAGACTCTCCTCTCCTTCAAGCTATGCCAGGCGCGAATTAGTGACTACAGCCGCAAGTTTCTTGAGGCTGCCAGTCGTTACCATGAGTTGAGCTGGGTTCCCGAGATCGATGAAGAAGAACGCAAACATATGCTGTGCGTCTAATCAGCCACAGGTCTGCATGCATGTGTGCTGACCGTCAACATATCCTTCCAACAGTTCTGCAGCTATGACATGCGCCATTCTCGCTCCTGCAGGTCCAAACCGTTCACGCGTGCTCGCATCGCTCTGTCGAGACGAACGCACACAAGAACTCCCAGCCTTCAAGATCCTAGAGAAGATGTTTCGCGATCGCATCCTGCGCTCGAGCGAGATCAAAGAATTCGAAGGCACTCTCAAGCCGCACCAACTCGCAATAGTCGAGATGTCAAACAACGACCGTCTGGCAGCCTCCGTCGTCGCCGATGACGACGAGCTAAACGATTCAACGGTCAGCACACGCAAGGGTCCATCAACGGTCCTCGACCGCGCGGTGATGGAGCACAACCTCCTCGCGAGCTCTAAGGTCTATAACAACATCACGTTCCGTGGACTTGGTACGCTCTTGGATGTTACTCCAGGGGCAGCAGAGAACATGGCGCGGAAGATGATTGAGCAAGGTCGACTGAAGGGCACAATTGACCAGGTAGAGAAGCTTATTTCATTTGAGGTTGTGGGTGAAGAGGACGCGGCGCAGGGTAAGGCCGGAGGTCTGGGCGACGTCGAGCAGATCGAAGAGGATACTGGTGCACCCTTCACCAAAAGGTGGGACATGCAAATCCGCCTCACTGGTGCAAGCGTGAGTAGTAGTATAGTATATAGCTTCGATTTCGACTGTCTGACTGACTTTTGCGGCTGCAGGTCGAGACTATCATACAGCACTTGACGGAGAAGGGTCTCGTAACGTTCGGAAGTGTACAAGCGTGAAGAGGTATTGTGATGTAATATAAGTGCATTGATAGCAAATGGCGATAGACGAGGTCCTTGAGAGCTCTCGGAGGACACGGGAATACATATGGTCGGAAACAAGCACTGACACAATCAAGAGGATTGATTATTCCTCGTTCCTGCGCTTCTTGTCGCGCTCCCTCTTACTCTCCATCTCATGCCATTCACCCTTTAACGCCGACAAACTACAAGCAAAGTCAGTACGAGGTCATGACACAGTATCGCGGAAGACGCCTACCCGACCGGTGTTGCAGCGGGAGGCTGCTCTTGGTTGAAGTATGGGGCCTCCAGCGCCTGCACAGCCGTGATACGGCGCTCGGGGTTCCACGCCAAAAGCTGCTCGGCAAGATCAAGTCCAGCAGGCGAGAGCCACCTGCGAGAATGCGGTAAGCACATCATGAGCGCAGGTTTGGCAATCCACACACTTCTTGAACAAATCTCGGAAACGATTAGGGATGAATTCGTTCGGCTTGAATATTTCGTACCATGGCAGACTGGTGACTTCAGGCCATGAGTCCGCCGTCGGAGTTCCCATGATTTTGTACACAACGTATATCTGCTGTAACTCATCCGCGCCTTGGAACACAGGCTTCTTCGTGAAAAGTTCAAGCATGATGCACCTTGAATAAGGTCCAATTGAGTTGACATACTGAGCAAGCACAACAAAACATACCCAGCGCTCCACATGTCGACTTCAGGGCCGTACACAGTCGCACCGAGCAGCAACTCGGGTGGTCTGTACCACTGCGTGATCACACGGTTCGTGTAATCACTCTTTCGACGCTTCTGGTATACACGTGCTAGGCCAAAGTCTGCAAGTTTGAGCTCACCACGACTGTTGACTAGTATGTTCGAGCCCTTGATATCGCGGTGGATGACCCCCTTGTGATGGAGGTAAGCGAGGCCAGAGAGCATCTGTCGACAGAAAGACTTCAAGTGGGCATCAGTGAATACGAATTGTGTTTGCTGTAGGACGCCGCTGAGATCGTGGTCCATGTACTCGAAGACCATGTATACTGTGCCTGCAACGAAGTTCAAAGCAATCCAACGTGCAGCACCGGGAAAGGTAATGCTTACCATGAGACACCATCATCTCATACAACCGTACTACGTTCTCGTGTCGCAGAGATTGTAGAAGTTTGACTTCCCGCATGGCGGTGACGGGAAACCCTTCCTTCTCACCCTCCATCTTGATTTGCTTGAGAGCGACCATCCGCCCCGAGGCTGTATGGCTGGCCTTGTAGACCTTCCCAAAGGTTCCTGTACCCACATGTCCGAGCACTACATATAACTTCTCCTTGGGTTGTTCAGGCATCGTCGGGCGTAATGGCCGAGTTTCTTGTGAACCCTGGTCCCGACTACCATGCCGCGGCGGTGTTAATCGTGGACTCTCCTCCATGTCGACAGAGGACCGTCGGGAATGTGCGCTTCGACCACGGTGTGGTGGAGTATCGCCATTAAGCCGGGTTGTCTGCAATTCCGGGGAGTCTGCTCTCGAGCTAGAATGAGCCGTCTGCCTGGATGATTGGGGTGGACTTGCGTCATCCTCGTCGTCACCGGGGAAGAACCGTTTGAGAGAATTACTAGTCGAACCAATAGGCTTAAACCCAGGCTTCTTCCCATGAGAGCTTGTGTTTGCAGCAATAGCTTTGCGTAATTGTTCAGGAGATCGATGTGTGGGCGGCAAAGAGGACCTGCTCTGGGGAGAGTGTGTCTTCGGAGGGGCCATGTCTGTATCAGGCCGGTTGGGGAGAGACGTAGTAGGAAAGAGCTGGGTACAGGCATCAGTGACAAGTATTGTGGGAAAACGGATACAACATACCTCGGAAAGTTTTCCGTTGCCATTTTTGTTCTTCCCTTTCCGGTTCTGACCATTGCGGAACTTAGGCATTGGAATGTCCTTAATAGACGTCGCAGGAGGCAGTCGGTGGACAGCCTTGGGACGGTCTCGAGGACTCTGTGTGGGGCTGCGACTCCTGCTGCGACTGTAGCTCGATGTTGACCGATTTCTTCGTCTACCCCACCCACGGCTACTCATGCTCCTTGGAGATGACGGAGGAGAACGCGAGTAGCGCCTGTCGCGGTGAGCATCGCGACCGCGCTGCCTATCTGAGTAGGCGGGGCTTCGACCAGCACGTATAGGACTGCCGTCCCGGCGACGGCGTTTTGGAGTATCGAATGAACGAGAACGGCTGCGTTGAGAACGACGTGAATAGTAGGAATCAGCCGGTGAACGAGAACGACCAGGGGAAGATGAGCGACGGTGTCGACGTTTCCCAGTTGTCAATGGGGGCGCACTCTTCTTCGAAGAGCTAGGCTCACGACGAGTCCAACTGCAGATAATCCTATCAGAGTGGGGTCGCATAGACACCATAGAGTACATACTTGTTCAATTGACTATCGTCGTCACGCCAGCTCCGTTTCTGCTGGTGCTGGTGATGTGGCTGCTGTTTGTTGCCGCTCTTCTTGTTCCCCTTATGCTTGGACTTGGCTTTACCCGAGTTCTGGTTCTTCTGGTTTGAATTCGATATCGAGCCCCCGTCCCGGCGACCTGGCTGCCATGTTGCGGACGGTTCCCATGAACGATCCTCGCGATTAGAGGATTCTCCATGTTTAGATGACCACGCCCGAGGCTCATCCCAATTCTGCCCAGCAGTCGACTGCCTCCGTGATTCCCAACCGTTGTCCCTCTGCCGCTCCCGTGAGTCCCCACTCCTCCGATCGTCTCTGACGTCGTTGTCATAGCGAGATTGGCCACCATGCGGCCCCGAGCGACTGTCTTGCGACGAACGGCCATAGCCGCTAGAACGGTCATCACGACGATTTCCAGGTGTCCAACCCATGGCATCCTGTAGAGAGCTGGTTGAACACACACACTGACGGCCTTGAAGCCACGACCGCAAGAGATGTGACCCACATCATTGTAGCCATGTCTAGACCATCCTTCCCCACCCCGTGCGTCGTGCGGGTCTCCACCTCTCCGCTGTTCATCTCTCCGGTCATAGTTATATCTGTCCCCCGTGTCTGATATCGGCCAACGGTCGTCAACGTCATGTCGGTTGCGCGAGCTGGACTCTTCTCGTCTCATTGTGTGGCCGTTGCGTGAAGGACGTGGTGAGCGTTGAGTGTAACAGTCTTGTTGAGTGTGAGTATGAGTATGAGCGTGAGCGGCTTCGCTGACAGGGATCCGTGATGCCAAACCTGCGCTGGGGTCTCCCTCATCTAATCCCGGGCTATGTCGTCTGACCCTCGTGCTGGAGCTCATGTACTTGAGGATACCGTTTGAGTGTTGTCTGAGTGCGAGGTGATGGTAGGAGGCGAGATGAACGTCGGCTTAGTCGGAGTCGGATGCGAGCGTTACGTGTGGATCGTGACGGCGCAGAGTCAAAGGTCAAGGGTTTCCCCTCCACAAACACTGGTTGCAGTTGAATCTTATGCAACGCAAGGACCTCTCTAATCACACAGAGTTAAACGTACGTGTCTTGAGCAGTCGCAGGAGCGCTGCAGGTGAGAGACCCGACGTGGCCGCAAGTCAGCAGAACGTTCAGAATCAACAGCCCGGCGAAATGGATGCACCACACTCACACGGGAAGACCCATACAATGCGTTCAAGGCCGTTGTAAGGGTTGGAGCTAACAATTGTGAGAGCATACAAGTACCGACAGCAGCAGATTGAAAGGAGCAACAAGGGCCAAAGGCAGGCGGTCGTGGTACGAGCGTGAGCTCCGCCAACGGAGAGGAGCTCAAAACACGAAGACTAATCTTGTCTATATTCTAGCATGAAGCCTGACCAGAATATATGCTATGTACTCAACTCATGCAGTAGGAGTATATCTGAGCAGTGACAAGAACAGATACGTTCATACCGTAGCCGAGTTAAATTAGTAAACTGGGATCAGCAATGAGCATGGTGGTGGTCCACTGCCAGTGCAAGCTGAGCGATTCCGATCCCGCACGGTCCGCCATGGCACAATGTTACTGTGGCGTCACTCCGCGCGCCGTCCACACATAGCGCAGCAAGACCTATAATTCAGCGAAAGATAGCGTAGGACAGCGTAGGAGCACGTAGTATACATGACATAGAGGATACAGCATAGCAAAGCATGATACATATAGTTCATGTGTGATGATGGTCACCACAAATCATTGGTAAGTACAATCAGGAGGATTATCGTTACCTTCTTCTGCTATAGCTCGAGCCAGCTGGTAGTAGAGTAACAAGTTTGAAAGCTCGCTTCGACGAGGGCGAGCAGCTTCGGCGTTCCGGTCCATAATTGACTGCGCCTTGTCCAGCCGGGAAAACAGACTTGGGC
The DNA here is from genome assembly GCA_000743315.1 of Lignosus rhinocerotis TM02. Classification (NCBI taxonomy): domain Eukaryota; kingdom Fungi; phylum Basidiomycota; class Agaricomycetes; order Polyporales; family Polyporaceae; genus Lignosus; species Lignosus rhinocerus. Next base: position 24,923 of record KN050035.1, on the reverse strand, counting down.
CATGAGTGGGAGCAAACAGCTTGAAGCATAAGCCAGGAGGTCAGAAAGCGTGAGTCTCAGGGGCCTATATGTTCGCTCACCTTGACTGTATGGTCGATCCCACTGACTGCGACCAGAGGCAAGTATGGATGACCCTCAATGACGTTGACAACAGTCCCGTCCCCTTCGAGGATGTCGTGCAGTCTACCGGTGTCCTTCTCCCAGATAAACCAGTTGCCATCATCAGAGCCAGACACGACGAAGTCGTCTCGGGGCCCAAGAAAGTTGACTGACGAAAGATGTATGTCAGGAACATGAAGAGCCTGGCCAGGAGGAGTATGAGATCGAACCATCCTTCACGGTTTCCACATTGCAAACGCCGTCAAATCGCGAGCGAGGCATAATGGTCGAAACTTTGTCGTAACGCGTACGCTCTGCACCTCGGTCATGTTCGTCGTCTTTGTCTTCCCTATCTTCCTCCTTGTCTAGACGGTTGTCAAGGTCCGCCTCGTCCACGGTCTCTTCGAGCAACGGCTGACACTCCCCTCTTGCGTGCTCAGTGAGGATACGCTCGATATCCTCCTCCATCATAACGTCACGATTGATCTGCTCTGATATTGGCTCTGTACTAGGAGTGGAGGGGTCCCTTTCGGAACGGCGTCTCTTCTTGTTGGGCGGAACCATGGATGATTCCCTCGAGGCCATACTGGTCGGCTCAGGGTCGTCTCGGGTGGAGTACAGATAAATCGCATCAGAACTGTATGCTGTCAGATGGTGAGCCCGAGCGACCCATGATGCAGCAGCACACGCACAAAGGAGGACTTCGTGCCCATTACTCGAAGCCATCCTCGAGCCAGTCACATGCTCAAGGCCCTTGCGTTCATGCTGCCCGCGAGTTCTCCGTCCAAATTTGCGGACGCAGGTCGTCAATTCGTCACCATCAGGGGGACGTCCCCATTCTTCACGAAACAGACGACCAGCATGTCGCCTGTCAAAGAGGTAGCCCTACTATGGGTCAAGGAGTTGTCAACAGGGGATGCCCCGAGAGATACTTACGTAGGGTGATGAGCCGGCAACAACGAATTGGTACGGAGTCAATGGTGAGAATGCCAGAGTAGATAACTCGTGATTGACTTGGACTAATGGTGTAGGGCAGCAATGCGTGTGACATGCATGATGAACGCGAAGATCGTGTTGGCGAACAGTCCCATCCTACCGGAAGCATCTTTAGACGACTCCGGTGCCCTCGATCAATACGCACCTCGGCAACAGTAAGAAACGAGTCCGGGCTATCTTCTGTCACGATCCGCTTCGTACGTGCGCTGTGGCACCGTAGAATCCGGATGACCGTTTCTCGAGTGCCATACTCTGTCTCGCCTGAGTGGCGAGGAAACCCAGCAGCCCGAGTATGCTCAAAGACGCGAACTTGGCTATCCCCAGCGACTGTAGCACTGTGTCAAGTTAGGAACCAATGATACGGTATAGCCAAAGAGACACGTACATGCGCGTTGAATACGGCAACATCTGCGCATTGAACACGTTTGCCCGATGGCCAGTGTTGATGATGGTGTCGCACACAAAGGGATAATCGTGCTCAATATTGTTATTGTCCATGCGCCATAATCGGATGCTATGGTGTCCGTTGTAGCAGAATCGAAGGAGAATATTTATGGGGACATACTTAGTATCATCTCCGCTGCTAATCAGCACTTGACCTCCATGTGCCCATGACAGGGCATTGACGCATCTACAGCATGATTAACGAGTAACCATTGCTGCCGTGCAGAGCAATACACACCCCGTATGACCAATTGTGTCACTGCCAAGGACATTCACTCTATCCAGTCCACCCTTGAAGTAGGAAGCCGCAAGATAACCCTCTTTCCAACGGCGAGACCAAGGATAGGAAGGTGGCAACGAAGAAGCCGCGACCAAACCGTTGTATGAAGCCATAGCCAGTCGCAGGAAGTGTGTCTCAAGGGCAGAAGGGCAATGTGAGTGTGGTGGATGTGGGTGCGTAGTAAGAACCAGGTAGGAGCAAATGACGGTAACTTTAGTGAATGTTCGCCCGACTGATCTGGCAAGACAAACGCCCTACAGTGGTGCAATGTTGACTATGTACGACCATGACATCATCCCAACAGTGGTTTCGAACGAACGGTGATTCCATAGGTAACTGACGATGTTTTGTACATGCAGGTATCAGGTAAACGTGAAACAAGAACGTGGAGACGTGGATGCAGTGAGATTGTCTTTCAAAACCAAGCAACCTAAGCGGCAGGTGCAAAACCAACGGCATTGTTGCCGAGGTCATACACAGTGTAATACTTGCGCAGGAACACGTCGCCTAGCCGAACTTTCCTCAGAAAGCTAGAAGTCATGCCTAGAGATGTGCAAACGTACCGACAATCCAAAGAGATCCGCCACCAGGAAGGTTGATGTCCATGCCAGTGAAGGAAGACATGCAGGTCCCCTGAACCTCTAATATGTAATCAGTACCCTTGAGAACGTAAGGCTTGCCGCTGAACGTGAGAGTGAGATCGGGGAGGCTGGGGACCTTCGCGCAATCGACGGTGTATTGGCCATTCCATGACCTCTTCGCACCGATCTGTGTGTTGAGCATCTCGGCCATGTCAGTTGGAAGGGCGATCAAAGAGGTCCCTACAAGCACGGATAAGGCGAACGCACAGAATCAGAAAACGTGGCGACGTACCAGTATCAATTGCAGCACCAGTGTTCTCAAGCTCAAGTTCATCATCACCAAGGCCAACCTTCTCAAGTTCAACTTCCCAATAAGCCTCCCTCCGGACAGGCACGTACTGGAGCTTGCCGGTGTAGGCTGTGTGGTCGATGCCACCGAAGACGGCCTCACCACCGTCATCCTCTGATGATCCAAGACGGAAAGAAAAGACTGGGGTGTCGATGAGCTTCTGGGAAATCATCTGATAGAACGGTGGAACGATGTGGTTGACGGAGATAGTGTCATATGCCAGACCCAGGATACCGTCGAACCTGTTGACATCTCATCAGAGTGAGAATGTGTATAGTACATAGGGACACTCGCTTGCCAAACGCAAAGGCAAGGCCAGGTTCTTTCGTGGCCTCCGCAAAATCTTGATGTTTGATGGTGATATCACCAATGGAGAGGGTGTCCTGGGAGACGAAGCCCTCCATAGAGCCCGAGCCGTACTGGATGGAGAATGACGAGCCATTGACCTTGTACGTCGACGATGCGGCGGAGTCGTACTTGGTGTGGAGGAAACACGCGATAGACGTGCACTTGACGCTGGGTACCCACAGATTGCTTGAGCTGTCCAAGACGTCAGTCAACAAATAAGCGCGCATGTTGTTTCCAAACATACCCCGTGTCGAGAACAACCTTGAACTGAGGACACGGGTATATCAGCAGTCGATTTGAATAGTGAACACACAACGATGAAACTCACAATCTGTGGCGGCGTGCCGAGTCCGATCTCAGCGAAGTACTGCGCATTCATGAAGTCTGGGGCAAGCGCAATGAGGACGGCACTGCGGAGATATTCGGAACTGTTTGACACCTACTACTCAAAGGGACGTTGTGACCACCCTCAGTAGTAAACTCGTCTTGAGTCCAGAAGAGCTCTTCGCCATCCTTGACTGACGGACGCGAAAGACGGACGTTGCGACCGATGCCTGGGCTCATGAGAGGCACCTGACCGCCACCGTACTTCTCAGCGAGGTATGCGCTCTCTAGAGCAGGGTTGTTGGCAGCAGCTGGAAGCTTCTTTAACTTGAGCTTGTGAACATCTGCGGTGACGAAGGGAAGGAGGACAAGCGGGGCGAATCTGGAGAGCAACATGATGGTAAGGAGCAAAACACGATGCAGCCCAACAGGGGTTGTTATGCGCTTCTGGGGGCGGGCACGGCGTCACCGGAGATGGCCCAAGAACTCCACAGTTAACGGATCATTCTGTTCCGGAGATATTCGGGGCACCGCCGGTGCCCGAGGACAAACAACGGGTGCCAACTAAGCACTTTAAGTAGCACTGTCACAATACTAGTTATATAACCGAGTATCAACTGTACATATGTACAGTATACGAATGAAGTCGTAGTCACTGATCCTCTCGTCGTCGTTGACTCCGCCCGCCCCACGCAATATAAGTATACTGCTCTCCCACTGTCCTAAGTCATACATCACCCACAACACAACGATGGCCTTCAATGCCCGCACACGCAAATCAGCCTCGACACCAGAATTGGACGCTACCACTCTCAGCAATGTCGAGCGGCTCATATTTGCCCAGGCCGTACACGAGTTTGGATCAAACTCCTGGCAAGAAGTGGCAAAACTGCTTTCTAGACATCCTTTGATATCCCAACCCAAAGGCACTTTTACACCCCAAGTCAGTCCTCTGGATAATCGTCGTCCCCGAACTCATAACGTCTCCGTCGTGCATTTCAGTCATGTTCTGTCCTTTACAAACACTTGATGGAGGGTGCTGGCCTGGAATGGTAAGCCAGTTTGTGTGACTCTGTGGTATCCTGGTGAGCTCACGATACATGCTCAAGGTCAGATACAGAGACCGCACCACGATGTGAGCTTCTGCATGATGGAAGTCATGAACTGTTATGAACTCATGATGTAGTAGAAAGACACCTCAGGTTGGCTCAGAAGTATTATGTCGCACGAGTCACAGAGCTTCGGGAGCTTATTGCTGCTGAAGAAGCAAAGTTCAGGTGCGTACTCGTCGGTGTATGTTGTCTAGGTAACGAAGTTCCTTTATGCAGGACACTCGTAACCGAGATCGATGAGATACGCAGTGGGAGTTGGGACGACAAGATACGGGCATCTATGAGCTCTGAGCCTGACAGACAAGAGGCTCAGGCAGAACAGTCTGAGCCAGAGCTGAAAGAACCTCCATCCAATCTGGTCGAAGAGGAAGATTCTGAGGTGCCTGAGGCGGCCGTACCAACAGAACCATCACAAGAGGTCGTTCCGGTGCGTAAGGTACCATGCGTGCTCGACGCTTACCGACAGAAACTGCCAGGAGCCTGCTGTAGTGGAGTCGCCCGATACTGAGAACCCCCTTGTCGCTGAGAACGAAGATAGAGTGCGTTCACACCTTTATCACCACATCAACTCACCAATGCCCTAATTACAGGAGGAGGGCTCTGACAATGAGGCCGTTAACGAGCTCATTGGAGATTTCGAATCTGACAAACCCGCAGAAGTCCTGGTCGAGCTCTCAGCTGCCCCTGGAGAACCTCTCGTCCCAGAAGGGGAAGACGAGATGCAAGTGGACGAGGAGCCAGTGAAACAAGAGGAAGAAGAATTAGTAGAAACGCCCCCTGAACCTCCTTTGCGGGCACGGGAACACTCAGGGGCGCCTGAGGTTGAGGTCCAGGAGTCCGAAGAGGCGCAGGCACCTGCTTCGCCGGAGCCTCGACCTCCATCACGAGCGGATGGCAAGTGTTAATTGCTATGCGTTGTTTCTGCGCAAGCTCATGATGTGTTAGCCAAGCGAAAAGCTTCGGACGCCGATAGCTCAAACCTCGAAGATCAACGAGAGAAGAAGCGTATGCGCGAAGAATCAGAACCAGCTGACGAGGAGGATGGTACGTCTGTATTTTAAATCTGGGTTTCCAGAGCTCTGAATATTTGTGTAGGAATGCCCAAGACGCGGCGCAAAGAGCGAGGAGGGGGAGACAAACGTTTCCAGAACATGATCGGGATGCTGCACTCGCAAATCTCACAACACCGCTATGGAAATATCTTCCACAATCCAATCAAAAAGTCCGAAGCACCCGACTACCACGACATCGTCAAGCGGCCCATGGATCTCAAGACGATCAAGTCGCGCGTGAAGGATGGGTTGACCTCGAATTCTCTTGAGTTCCAGCGCGACATCTACCTTATGTTCGCAAACGCAATGATGTACAATCGGCCTGGGTCCGAGATTTACAACATGGCGGAGGAGATGATGGTATCGAGCGAACGGGAGATTAACGCGTTCAGGCAGACGGAAGGGTTCCATCGAATGTAGTTCAGTGATAGTCCTGGAATGATACATGCATTACGTGGTGGTACATAGACTAGCGAACAATCTATTAAAGCTACAGATATGCAACGAGGATTTGTGACATGGACAGTATATACGAGCAGTGTTCAGAACCAAGGAACGTAGACCTCACCCATTTTCACGAGATTCATCGGATTCGTTGCATCGGACACAAGGTTGACCACAGTTTGAACAATTGGGATTGGGGTCCCATTCTGTGTGTTCTGCTGTTGCAAAGCTATAGCCTATCCATAGCGATATTCGGTCATTTCTTGAAAGTTTGAATGACAACAAGGCGATGTACAAACCTGTTCCCGCTCAAGCTTGCAAGCCATGCCTACAGCCCGAACGATGACAGCATCGATGTTCTCTGATACATGCTTCCGGAAGCCCATGTCAATATGAGGCACCTTTCCGCGGTTATGCTGATGCATCCAGGTCATCACCTCGTCTCGCGCGAAGAGACATAGTTGTTGCTCGAGTTCGCACTACATTAATGGCTCAGCCGGTCAGTGACGATATAATTCATGTATTGTGAACGAACCTCTGGCTCTGTTAGGCAACGACCAATAGCCATGATGCCGCTTGCCAGGATACCTTCCGTCAGTATGGGCCCGAGAAGATGTTGCATATTCGGGGTCAGACGGAAGGGCACAGAGTCTGGCGTTGCAAAGTACGGGTTTTGTGTGTTGAAACCTGTTAGCACGAGTGACGTCAGTGATCAACCTGGGGTCTGATGCACGAATGTTCATGTACTTGGCAGAATCTCGCTCATAGCGATCTGCCCGGTGGCCCTTGACCAATGGAAGCGAGACGGCAAACGACTCCCGAGGCAGATGAGGTAAGTCATGAAACTCGTGGAGGCCAACTGAAGGGCAAACTCCTTGCGCATCCGCCAAAGCTCGCTAGGATTTCCCATGGTGCGCATCACAAACTAAACGATCCGATTAGGACTCCTACTTTGAGATTGGCGAATGGCACTCACGCGGGTGAGCACATCCTCAGGAACGGCTTTTGCCATGACTTCGTCCAGAAGATCTTTCTTGAGAACCCAGTATTCTCCCTTGTTGGGCTATCTGATGATGAGCTGGACAGTCCAGAGATAGATCAACATGACTAACCAAACGTCCATTCCTCTGCTTAAACTCTCGCATCGTGGCTTTGACCTTCTCTCCAATCATCAGTACAGGTTCTTCTCGTGCCATTCCCGAGTCTTCGCAATGTTGATCGTAGATATCGCCGAGCGTGATATAGGAGGCGTCGTTCTGCAACAGTCGTAGGTTTGGTGCACACGAAACCGCGGCGGGCAGATGGAAGTGAAGATTGCGCTTTCGAGTCTCCTTCTTCCGGTTGAGTGTACTACGATGAAATGTCTATGAGCCATACGCACGAGGTTCGAGACATGACATGCATTCACCCATTCATGATACGGAATATTTGCGCTGCTCTCTCTTCTCGACGGCAATGACGACCGGAGGGCAATTGAACTGCGAATGATGTGGAGGAGCCATCATGACCTTTGATGGTCAAACGCCTCCAACAGTATCCGTGGGATCGACAGTTCTCATACTTCGGACCAAACCTTCGAATCCTAACGAAGTTCTGGTTGTTGTCCTTGTCCTAGAAAGCGTTTAGAAGGCGTTGCGGTATTGCAAAATCATCATAGCCAACCTCAGTATACTGTCCCGGGATCTCGACCTCATCGAACTTGGTGTATTGGAACTCGATGAGGTAATGACTTAGATTATCCAGCGATTGCACCCGCGGGCGGGCATCCAACAGACGCTCATATTTGTCTCGCCATTGCTGTAGCTTGCGAATGTAATCGTTCAACAACAGCTTTGTCTTGAGAAAGTCCTCTTCATATTCCTTCTACTCTGTGCGTCAGTTGGGGATCTCGTTTACGATCCAATCATACTTACTCGAGCGGTCCCCGTCAGGTTGACAGCTAGACGAGTCAATGTATTGACTGTTTGGGGATTGAGCTGGTTGTCGTCCTCGCTAGGGATGCGGTTGATATATTGCTAGGAGATACTCGGTACAGAGGTTGCATTGCGATAAAACATTGATCGCGTACCTGCATCCCGTCCTGGAGCAGCATGCATGTAAGACGGTATATTTCCTCTTCAGCAGATGCTTTGAAGCGCTGCGCAATTTGTTCAACTACCGTCTCTAGCGTGAGGATGAGCAATGGAAAAGCGGTCTTCAAGATCTGAACGATCTCATCGATCAACTCCCAAGATTGGCGCGTAGCGAGAGGAATAGTGAGCTCGGGGGGCGATCGCTGGGGCTGACCATTGTTCGGAGAGCCTTGTGTGTCATCAAGTTTTCCTAAGCAATCTCATAGTCAATATCTTCGAGGCAGGCCGTGCTTTTGTGGACGACCAACCTTCGGAAGCCCTCGCGGCAGCAGCAGCAGCAGCAGCAACTTGAGCTGCTTGGGTAGCTTGACGTTTGACCAGTGTCATATCTTCTTTGGTCGTTCGCAACGGGAAGAATAATGCCTGTGTGGAGTTAACGAGGTCTTTTTTGCCTACACGAACCCGATGATACGGACCTGTGGATACAACTTGGCAAGATTCAACAAGATATAGCGAGCTTGCTTCGCCTCTCGATGAGACACGGACAAGCAGAGTTGAGGAATTAGTGGTATCCAATACCAAAATGCGGCATCTCCCTTGTATTTGTCGAATGCTTGAGAGATTGCAAAAGTACCATCATCGACGCTAAGCAACCACAGAACACGTGTAAGCAAGGGGCGACTCTTCCTGTTCTTGTACTGGCCCGCAGCTTGCAGAAAGCAGCTGACGGCGTTCGATGCGTAAGACATGTCGGAAGGGAACTCTTTAAACATCTTGTCGTTGAACTTGCCCCAAGCAGCCCATGCCTTAGCCTGGAACATGTCCATCTGGACGGCATGTCCAAAAGCCCCGTTCGCCTCGTCATTCCGCCCCAATTTCGCATAGAACATCCCCTTCAGTGTGAAGAATTCGGCCTTCTGTGCGTTGGAAAAGTACATCAGATTGGTGTTGTTGATGACCTCTAGACCGGCCTGAAGGTCCCCAGGCTTCTGGTAGTGACATCGGGCTTGTTCTCTGAGCTTCAAGAACGCCTCAGAGATCTCAATGTTTGGAAGAGTGTAGATGCGGTTCAGGAACGTGAAGCAGACGTCCAGGAGCTCGTGTTTCCGCGCTACGTGGGCGAACCGGTTAATGATCCAAGCTGTCTCGTGGAAGCCGCGGTAGCCGAATGTATTATTACTGCCCGTTGCTGCGCTACCCTGGTTGGCAGGAGTAATGAGAGGGAGATAGGTCTTGTTGATGGCGTTGAAGACGTTCTGCCTCCATGCGACAAGGTCACTCCAAGTAGTGATATCGTCACAGATGTTCGGCAAGCGCTCGCGCCAAGCTTGTAGGACCATCTTCAGATCGGACGACTTCTTCTCGAGATTTTGGGCATTGGTTGTTGCGAGGGAGCCGAAAATTTGAACAGCCTCCTGCAATTCAACGAATTGCTGGAAATGCTGAAGAAGCGGGATATGGGCTGCGGAGAACTGGTGAGGAAGAGAAACCCATTTCCGGAGTGACAGTTGCATAGCATCCTCGAGGATTTTGGTGAATTCCGTGTTTTTCTCAATCGCAGCAGGAAGCTTGAGTAATGCAAGAAAGGCTTCATAGACGCGACGTCTAGGTGTCGCGACGTCTCGAAGCTGATTCACATAGTTCTCCATCTCTTGCCGCTGCTCGACCCAATCCTTGGTGCGCCATGCGCTCTCTAGCTGCAGATCAACGTTACCCTCGGACTTCCCAAGCTCGAACAGGATGTCCCATTGCTGAAGCTTCTCTGCCGCGAGTATCCAGTGATCTTCCCAAAGACAGAATTCAGCCTCGGAGAACGGAAGGAGACCAGCCCGTGCGCGGTTTTGGGCTGTCTCGTACATGAAAGAGGCTTGCTCCCACATACCCGCCTGCTCAAACGCGATGCCCGCATTCGTCTCTGTATACAGGGAGCGACGACGCCATAGACCGTAGAAAACATCTTCTTCGGACAGATCAGCGTAGAGCTCGGCGAGAGAGTCGTATATTGGATCGCGCATGACCACGTCATCTTCCCGGACGTGTTTCATGGACGATTCCAGAATCTCGGTGCCAATATGCCAGGCGCCGAATGTCCTCGCCAAGTACTTCACCAAATGGGGAGATAGAACTATTGGGGGCGAACAAGCGTGGACGCCGGCCAGGAGCGTGATAATGACATTGGGTCTCAGCTCTGCCTGCCTAATGTGCCATTCCTTACTGAGCAGATTGATCATGTGGGTCGTGAGCTCGTTCTGCTCTCGCCTCGAAAGGCAGGTCCATGCAGCAGGAAAGACAGATACCCAAAGATCATGCGCAGCTTGTCGATCGCCATACACTAATCGTTGCATCGATTTGATTAACGACGACGCGCGCCCTAGTGCGAACGGAGGCTGCGGCCACGAGGGATCGAATATACCACGACGATCAGGGGAGACTGCAAGGTCCCCGTCGATGGCACCGAGGAGCAGGTGCAACGCGAGGAAGATCCAATTCTGATCCGCTAACGGTTCCCAATTTTGACTGCCACAGATGAAATAGAGCCGATTGAGGAGGGAACGAGGGGTATTGTTGTCGAGCAAGTCGATAAAGCGCTCTCGGATTGCGGGGTCCACGGCACGACAACCTAAGAGAAAAGGCTGCTCAAGGCGTGTTGTGAGGTCGCTACGACGGAGGGTCGGGTCGGTATAGATGTCATAGATGAGCTCGAGATAATTGTTGAACAATACTTCGCCCCGTTCGCCACGTGTTTCAAACGCAACCATCTTCACCAGTATGCCAGCTTTGTCCTTCATTGATGGATAGGCATCATGCCTGTTCAAGGCCCAGTCCTTGGCGATGTCAAGCAGATACCGACAGAGAGGGCTACTCTTGGATTTGTCCACAAGAACCACCAGGGTGCTCATCAACCACTTCCGTTGGTCTCCGAGATGGGCTACTGCAATTTGACACACTTCGAGAATGGCCATGAGCAAACGAACGAGACCCTCGAAAGCGGTGACGTTGGTAGAGGAAGACGATTGTATGTGGTCCTTCGCCAATTTGCTGAGAAGCTTCATGAGGTTGGAGCAGAAAGGCTCGATACGCTCTGGGGCAACCTGGACGATGGTCTTCAATACGAGAAGGGACCCCCGAAGAGCACCCGGTCTCAGACTCTCCGAGCTCCTCAGGTTCTCGCCGATTGCAGTGCGAACAGCGGTATGGAACTCAGATATCTCGCCGCCTTGTTGCTGCTCTTCCTCTTTCGGAAGCGGATGTAGTTTCAGCAGCCGATCCACGATCGGATAGAGGCAGTCCTGCAGTGCCTGGTCCTCGGAAAACACGCCTTTGCGAACTAGTCTGGTAAGGATGAGGGCATTATTCTGGAACCATGTATCATCCCTCTCCGCGGCAACCACTTGCAACACTTTGGCATTCGCAAGGGCTTGTGCTCTCAGCGCATCGTCCGTGAAGTCGCTCTAAATAGCCATGAGTGTGAAACCTCTCGTGAAAGAGACGACACTAACCTGCTCCAGAGCACGCGAAAAGAAATTCAGCTTCATATTGACATCGCTCCAGCCGCCAGGCGCGATGAGTGTTCGCACCAGAGCGAGTGCTCGAGGGACTACAACTGCCCGAGACTGCGCATCTTGCGGGGCTGTGGCAAGCCGGATGAAGTAACTGACCATGTTCTCGCGCAGGCTCAGCGGTGTAATCCATCCATCCGTGACCGTGTCGGGACCTAAGGCACCGTTAGTCGCAGTTGCAGAGGCCGCCTTCTGTTCCCAGTCAAAGATGACCTGAACGATCTCGAAGGAAAGCAATTTCGTCTCGAGATTGGAGGTCGCGGTCAACCCGAGCTTCGTCAAGTGGTTGACGATGTGTGCAACAAACATGGAGCGTACGGGGTAGAACAGCGCAGGCTGTGCCACAATGAAGTAGTAGACGAGATTGGTCAAGCTGGAGTTTACACCATCCTCTGCAAGAAGACGTCTGGTAGTTTTCGCCCACTGAGCATATCCAGACTCTGTCATCTGGGGGCGCGACAGGACGGGGGCAAGGATGTCGAGGGCTTGTCGAACGAGAAGTTTGCCCTCCGCGTGAGGACCCTTCAACAAACCGGTCCACAGTCTCAGGACGAACTTCGGAGGGCCATCAAAAACGTCGAAGAAGCGTGCGGCAAGCACGTAAGCGGTGCACTTGACCAGGGGGTCCTCGCTGCCGATGAAGTACCAGGCACACTTGATGATGTCCTTCTTGGCATCTTGGAGGAGGTCGGAGTAGTGCTGAATCATCACTGTCGTGAGACGGAGCAGCTCGATCTTGAAGGCGTCATCAGCCCCAGGGAAAGTAGTGAGGAAAGATGCGGTTTCAACAGAAGAAAGAGGCTGCCAGATGCGAGTGTGGATGCGTTGTACCATTTCTACGTCCAACAAACCAGCCTTCGACGTAGCGTGGGTGGCATGCATGAGAAGTGTTGGAGTAACAACATACTGTAGGAACAGAGCCTTTTGCGACCACGAATACGCAGGATCATCAAACCAGATGAGAAAGCGCTGCAGCACGTTCCTCTTGAACGCGAGGTTCGTGCTCAAAGCGACGTGACGATAGAGGAACTGGATCACGCTGACGACGTCGAGCGGTTGCTTGCGAATGAAGATATTGACAAGCTCGAACAAAATATCGATGCGCGGGGATTGCTCCAATGCTTGTTTGAAGATAGAAAGCATAAGGGTATACTTCTGCAAGAGATCTGCGGAGGGAAGCTGTGACCTCTCACTGGAAAGGTCGGCTCTCCACAAGGCGACAACAGCATCTACAGCATGCCGATTGTCCAATACCCAGCCTGGCACAAGCTCCGCAAGATCGGAACAAAGCAGGAGGCCAGGCATTACGAGGTTTGCATCTCTTCCCTCAAGGCACGCTGTCACAAGCGACCCGGTCCTCGCGGTTAGCTCCCGAAGCAGGTTGGGTGCCAGCTTCGCACGAAGGATACTTCGCAGTGTGCGGATTTGCATTGGGAAGGCAAGGTGGCGCATAAAGTAGTCCATGGCGTCGGATGGGTAGCGGTCGAGGTATTTCGCCAACGGGGCGGAAAAGGGGCTCTCGCCGGAGAAATGCAACGCGGACTCAGTCTGCACGATCGCATTCACGAGGTTCTCCAGGAAGATGTTCGCTGCGGAAGGGAGGAGATGGAAGATGTTCGCCAAGCAAACCAGCTTCTTGATTCCGTCATTTTCCATAAGGGGCAATCTAGACGAAGCCTGCAGCATTTGCGGGTCGGCGACAATACGGAAGTGGTCCAAGAGCTTGTGACCGATCTCCACTTTGAAGTAGTTTGTGAGCAGTTCCAGCAACCGTGCCAACCCCTCGAGACCCGGTATGGACAGACGCTTCGGATCAGCAAGATTCATCAGGATAGGTCGCAGGCCTGTCTGGAGCAACTCTTTGGGAAGACGCGCTTGATGCGTCAAAACCATCCGGAGGCCTTCGTGCGCAACATCCTTCACCTCAGGAATGGGAGAATACAGCGATTTGAAGTACACGGTCGTGACCCTTCTATATAGTCAGCAACCACGATACATGATGGTTTGCAGAGACTGACCTCTGGCGTGTCTGATGCTGCTTGGAGAAGAAGTCGGTCATGGGCATGGACGCAGTCAGCAGTTTGATACATGCGACTCTGAGTTTGATAATCTCAAGAGAGCCCTGGCGAGGGTTATTGCGACCCACCAAAGCCATGTCATCAGCGTCGGCCAAGGCCAGCGTCTCATGAAGAAGTCGTAGGAGCTCATCATTGAGTTCCGGCAGAGGGGGCTGTAGACTGATGCAGTAGCGAATCCCTTCAATCATGCCAATCTGGAGGGGGAAAGGGAGGGCGCGCAGAGGCTTCGTGTAGATGGACGCGAGCATCCGGTCGCGATGAGGCATGAGGAGGTCATAGATGGTCTTCTCGCTCAGCGTGGCAAGTAGGGAGATACAACCCTGGGCTGCTTGACGCACGATAGGATTGGGACTAGAGAGCTCGGCGAAGAATAACCCAACAACGTGCATGATTCTGTTGTCCCGTACCTGTTCGCCATCGTTCGCCCGAGAATCCTCTGTGCTCACACGCAGGACGCGGTTAAGGACGTCGATTACCGAGTCCGCATCATGGGTCATGTCGTGCGGCATGTCCTTCAGTACGTGAAGAAGCATGCGCACCAGATCGACCTCCCGTTCGTTGACCCATCGAACCCCCAGTTCCGGTATGTCCGTCATTACCCGGATTCCTCCGCATCCTGCGCTTCTCCGGGCCCAAGCCTCCTCCAGACATAGAGAAAGAAAACGGCTGGCCACTTGGTGTAAAGTAGCAACCACGTCATTGATCGCGACTTCTGAAGTCGCCGCCATCGCAACCAACTCGCGAATGGAGGCGCTAACAAGCTCTAGAGCACGCTTGGCTTCCTCTGGCTTGTCGCGGGCTAATCCATGTTGCAGGGCGTTTAAGTAACAGGAGAATACTGGGCTGGGATAACGGCGAGCGGAGGCGTCCTTGACAGCGTATCGTCGAACCTCAGACGAGAATAGGAAGCGTGAGACCTCCAGAAGCGTGTTTTCGGCCTTTTCATGCACTTCCGACAGATGGAGCGCGTCGTACAGGCTCTCCAAACACCTCACGAAGAGTTCCTCCCGTTCTCGCCCCTTGACACCCTATAACTATTGTTAATCACGATACAGACTATGAAGAGCGCAAAGTTGAACCTCGTGCAGCATGAGAATGAGGCATTGTTCAAGGTAGTTGTAGGCGAGAATACGCTGTTGGGGCGCAGACTTGTTGTTGCGAAAAATCTCCGTCGACACGACAGCGACCGGGGCCAGCTCGATGCCACCAAATTGTGGTCCGAAAGAGAACCGTGCCTTGACGCGATCTGCGTGCTGGGAGTACTTCAAGGAGGGCTCCTTCTCCAAAAGCTTCCGGTTACGCCCACCCAATTTCCCTAGGATGCGAATTGTCGTGTGAGAGTGATGATGGTTTGCAGGTAAGGGCTTCAGAAGATCATGGAGAGCCTCCATGAGCTCTCTCAGGACCGTGTTCAACGTCGGGTCAAGGAAATCGGGAGTGAGATTGTCAATGCACAACTCCAGCGTGCGAAGTCCCTGGGACACGAGTTCTGGAGTGCCGCGCAATGCAAGCACAAGAGGTTGCATGAGGTATGAGAGGTAGGGGAGCAGGTGAGTGAGACGAAGAGGGACTGTGAGACAGAGCTCGACGATCATGTCACGGGTAGGACCATCGGAGGATTGAAGCTGTCGATTCAAGTATTCAAGCATCTCTGGAAGAAGTGGTAAGACCTCCTTGTACAGTAGTTCGAATCGACCGCCGCCACCGCCGATCGCCCGGAAGAGCCCTCGAAGTAGGTGGAAGTAGTTGGTGGGCTTGGACGACTTCGCAGCTAGGGGGAAGCAATCCATAATAAGTTTGCCCAGATGAGAAGCGAGAATGGACTCGTTCAGTTGTGGATGCGTGGTGACAGCCTGGAATGTCATCTTGAACATCCGGATCGCCACAGCAGCGGCCTGATCATCATACTCGCCGAGCTCTGGAAGCCGATCGAGGAGGAACCTGAGAACGATAGCGACTAAGGTAGGAGAAGTAGCATCTCTTGCGAAGAGCAGGGTCGCAAGATGCATGAGCACAGGCCGCTTCTCTGCAGAAGTAAAGAAGAACGCGATCTTCTGCGTCCAAACTTCCTGGAAGACATGGAGGTTTATCTCAACTATTGCCGCGCCAAGTCGCTCCAAAGCATCGTGCGCTTCCCTGAGTTCAGGATCGAAGAATGCCATAGCTCGTATGCAGCCATCGAACATCCGAGCGATGAGAGCGCTGTCGGGAACTGGGGCGTCACATTTCTTCAGACCAACAATCAAGGTGTGAAAGCCGTGGAAGAGAGTGCGCAGCAGATTGCGGTACTCTAAGTTAAGAAGATTTAACAATGTGGACGTATGATTGTTGAGGGACGAGCTCACCTCCCAAGTTTTCCTCAGGTTTTTCAGTTGCATAGCAAGGTCCGAGCAGCGGACGGGACTTCTCGATTAGTGCGAAATCATCGAAGTCATGCGGGCCCTCCTTGTCCTTCACACGGCGGCTCAATTTCTCTACTTGCACAGACACGAGAGAATCGACTTTGTCAACACCAGCCTCCAATAACGTGTTCAGAACACGCCCAGCATTTTGGTGAGTGTCCTTTGCGATCTCTACGTCGACAAGATTGAAGATCATCTTCGCGGAGAGGAGATGGGCATGGCTAGACAAGAACGGATTGTGAAGATGTTGGACGTAAACTGCGAAGACGCGAGAGATGTTGGAGGGACTGAGGTCAGCCCTAAGGTGATGGAGAAGGTCTGCTACGGCGCTGAACAGACTTGCACTGCTCTTACTTGTTAGTACACTATTAGACTCAGCTGGAATTCGTTAAACCCACCGGAAGATCTCTCGGCCACCGACAGAAGTGCCCAATAAAACCCGCTCGTCCAAGAGCTTCTCGATATGTGGAAGCAGAGCACGTTTATAGGACGTAGTAGTTACATGCCTTAGAAGAGGAATGAGTTCCTGAAAGAGGGTATTCAGGAAGGTGAAAGCATTTACGGATCGAGCGGAGTATCAGACCTTGCGGGCAGTGATTGCCATTGCGGGACAATCCTGGAAGAGCCTTAAGAGAGCAAGAGCAAGCTTCTCCCCTTCCGCGTCGTATTGTTCCGGGAGTCCCCTGACGAGGTAGAGAGTTGAGGAGATAACCTTGACTTGCGAAACGATGTAATCCGTGTACAGTTGCGCATTCTTGATATTGAGGGACATCCCGGCCCAAACACCTCCCATTGCTTCATGATCTTCCCGAGCTTTTTGTTGGGCAGGAGGCTGAATCTCGCTGTACTGGAGAAGGCGTGGTATAAGCGACGGAATGTGGGGGGCGACGGTGTTGCGAC
The DNA here is from genome assembly GCA_000743315.1 of Lignosus rhinocerotis TM02. Classification (NCBI taxonomy): domain Eukaryota; kingdom Fungi; phylum Basidiomycota; class Agaricomycetes; order Polyporales; family Polyporaceae; genus Lignosus; species Lignosus rhinocerus. Next base: position 7,882 of record KN050035.1, on the reverse strand, counting down.
TGAGTTGGAGGAAAGTCACAAGAAGCATATTGATTTCCGAAAGGACCTTGAAGCTACGGATAGCAGGAAGAGAAGAAGTCGCGTCTACTTCGCGCGAGTCCTCAGAAAATACTTCGACCACCAAGCTTTTGAGGTTTTCCACCAATTGAAGGAAGATGGCCATGAATTCAGAGAAGATGTCTTCAGTGAAAGAGCGTGTTCCACGCATGACGTCGTTGATCATCTTGCAACAGGTGGTTCCCATCTCTTCATTGTCGTTGCGGAGTAAAGAGAGTAGACCAGTGAAGAGCGAATGTACTTGTGGGCGAACAACTTCAATGAAGGGAATGCGATGTAGGATCTCCAAAAGCGTCCGTCGGAATTGAAATTCCAGGCTATCCTTTTGAAAAGAAGGCTCTCCAGACCGTAGTATTTCCAAGAGCACCGGGATCATGTGGGGGAGGACACGGTTCTCCGCTTCCCTTGCAACGGTGTCTATCATTTCTCGGAGCTCACATGCAACGGCATATTTGGTTTTCAGGTCTGAAGCTTATGAGTACTGAGAAATAGAGGTAATGTAAGAAACGAACCTATCCCCGGGTCTGCGACTCGTGCGGCGCGCATCTCTAAGTCCGCGGCCGTGTGCATTGGAGACGGATTATCCATGGTGGGTTCGTGACATGAACAGTGTAGAAGATATCTGAAAGCAAAGGCAGAGGAATGCAAATGCTAGAACGAGAGGGAGGAAGAGGAAGAGAAGAGATAGGTCTTGCAGATGTGGCTGAAGTGCCCACCAGTAGGACGCGGGGGGTATGTTGCAACTTGCAAGCTTGCTCGCGACCTCTTCCCCACGTGACCTTTGGTTCGGGAAAATCCCCTTACTGTTTATCTCACTACGGTACACTAGTACTGGTGAGTATTCGACACGCGATAGTAGACCACGATTAAATCGCTTGTGGATACAGTCAAAACAGTCCTGATATGTTATACTTGTCCGTATGAGTATGGGTGATCGCAGGCTAGGGGTTATAAGGGAGGCATTTGGCCCTCCATCAGGAAAAAAGAGCTTTCCTATGGAGGTCTACAGAGACTATGTACCTGCGGTAGAGCCGTAGACAAGTCCCCATTCTCTAGGACCATGTAGCTTTCACTGCACCCATGTAGAGCTCTGTAGCACCGCACGGAACACTGTCATACGCTGTAGGCACCGCCATGTCTACCGTATGTCTATGTAATATGCCTGTACCTTACTAGTATCTGTAATAGTCATACACGCACATTTTGGTGTGCACTCTGGCCAGTTCAATGCGAGTCACGAAGCAGATGGATGGTATGATTATACGAAGTACTACCTAACATCACAGTGTGTGCACGATCAAATTCCCAATGTCCGAGGCATCCGAGGTACCGGTGTATACTATCAGTATCAACTTAAACTCGACGATGCGGACTGTTGCTCCCTCTCAGCAATCTCGGCCTGGAGACGAGCTCGTGCGGCTGCTGACAGGCCCTTGACAGGTGCTGATAAGGGAGTAGCACCGGAAGCCTCACTGTTGTCAAACGTGATGGTCAGATCGAGTCCTCGGCCCGGGCAGGTGCACAATTCGAACATCAGTACGCACCGAGCATGGTCATGTAACGCCTGCAGGGTCTCCTTGGCATGGACCGCATCAATACTAAGCCAATCGTTGATGCGGGCAAGGTGGTCCTGATATTTGGACTTGTAGTCCTTGTCCCAGAACTTTGCACCTTGGCGCGGAGTGCCATCAGCCCATTGATCAAGGCAGAAGTGTATCTGCAATCGAGGATGCGGTCAGTTTCAAGCCAGCAACGGTCTGGGACTACCTACCGTGGTGAAGATGATCGCGAGGGTCTCTGCTCGGATGGGAGAGAATTGTTCGGGGTAAGAAGGACCCATGGCGTCTGCTCGTGGGAACCAGCGCTCGCGAATGATCTTCTTGATGATTCCATGCCCCGCAAAGCCTCGTCGAGTATCGGGATCCTGCAGTGCGGCTTCATCAGTACAACACATGGATGATTAGGGCGGTTGCTGACCTTGTAATAGAACCCGGGATCGGGCTCAACGCTATCATTGTCTGTGAGACGGATGAAAAGCGCACGATTCGCAACTTTGCTGCCTTCATCGGACCCTTCAATGAACTTGTATTCCACTGAAACGAGGGGGCGAACGGTGTCTTTCAGAGCGCCACGCGCATGCGAGACACGTTCCGTGATCCGCCGTCCATTACGTTAGCATGATCAGATAGAACCATGGCGTCGCGAACAAAGTTTGTGGTTAGTATGATTGCCTGAGGATCCAATCTGATCGCTATGGTACGTACCAGCTTCTGCACCCGGTCAGTGAGTCTGTATTGAACATCAAATGTGTTGCATGCGTGCACCCATGTCTCCTTGGCCCATCTGTCTTGCGTAGTGTCATCAGGATAAGGATCTTCAGTACATACCAAGACCTCAAAGTGGTGACAAGCGGAGAGGATGAGTTTTGCAGCACCGGGCTCGTAGTTGCTGGCCTTCGGGGCACCTTTGGGTGCCTGGCCACCACGGAACGGCGGCGGTGGTAGATTAGCGGTGGCATGCTCACTCTGCGCACGGTTGCGGTTGAGATCATGGGGACTCTCTGAAAGCGAGCACCGCCGGTGACCGTGACGAGACCGGCTCGAAGCTCTTTGTGGATTGGGGGAGTGTGAACGACTTCGAGAGTGGCGGCGGCAGTAATATTGCGGTGATTGAGATTGTGACCGATACCAATCATGGTCACAGTGTGTACCGTTGTGACTGCGTGAAGGGGAACGGACCTGGGTCGATGTTGAGTGGAGGGTGCGGGATGTGCTGCATGCTCGGGAACTGCGTGAGCTTGACTGGGGACGGGAGTGTGCGCTGCTCAATCCCGAGATGCGTGAGCTTGACTGAGGAGGCGAGGGTGCAGTGCTGGCACGAGAGGAGCACTGTGAGCTTGAGCCAGAAGTGCGCCTCTCAGAGGGCAGAGGCTCGTTGATATCTAACAGCTGGTTGTTAGTAATCTGGAGAACAGCATCGCAGGGGGACTAGAATGCACCTGATGGGGAGAGAGGAGGTTGTATGTGGTCGGCAGCATCTGTGGACACACTGGGGAGAGGTTCATCTGCACGCCGGAGTCGTTTGCGAACGGCAGCTTGAGGTGTTGGTGTTTCGATAATCCCGCGTGCTTCAAACTGCACATGAAGATGATAAATGGATAGCTGTGCAGATAATGCATGATAACTTACTGCAGATGCAAATATGTTGATAGGTGGTTCAGGAGTCTGCAGTTCCTCGCTTTCGCGAGAAGAGTCCGACTCATCCCCATTGTCCTTCTGACCTGCACGTTGTAATTGTCAGTGACACACGAATACAGGTCCATCTCACAAGTGGGATTGATCAGTGGCATTCGACTTACCAGCCTGATGTGTCGTCGCATCTGATGCACCTCGGACCTTCTTCTTCAGACGGTTGTTCTCTTTCTCCAGGTTCTGCAGTTTCTTGAGGAGATCTTCGTTGCGCTGAGTGTCTAGACAAGAACCACAACTGTTATTCTCCGCAATGAGTATATGAGAGGGTATGGACGTACTGATTTGGGCCTGCTTCTCACTGGGGATGATCGTGCGACCGGAGTGGCGACTGCTGCTTGGACCGTTGTCATCATTTTCCGAAGGAGTGCTTCCTGGGCTCGAAGGGGCTTTGCGTTTGCCGCCACGTCTGCGAGACCGTGTGGACATGGCAATTTGAGGTAGAGATGGGCAGGTGGAGTATGTGGGGATGGTGGTTGGGCGGAAGAGCAGGTAGACGTGGCTGCAGAGGGGCAATGGGTGGTGATCGAGTTGAAGAATTTGTCAGCGTCTTGGTGGAGCCACCTCCGCCACTACACTGGCATGACTTACCTCTGCACCCATGAATCTACTACTGTTCAATAAAGTCTGGCATGCCTCGTCAAACTCTACATCCTTGTCGCTTCTGCGGGAAATCACTCACCACACGACAGGGCTTAAAAGCCCATCTCGCACTACGGGCAACATGTCGCAACGCCTATCAGCAGTCTCTAGTTGAAAGGGCCAAAGCTAGTAGCACGCAACCAGCAGGCTCAGATGCCACAGACACTCGCGACAGTGACACTACTGGAACCGACCACGATGTGGACATGCTCCCTTTTGGAGTGGATGTCGACCTGCCATCCCTGCCCAACTCAGAGTCAACCTCGATGGTGCCAGCCTCCAGTCACGGTCGCAACCATGTAATTGTCGAAGAGGTGCCAGACAAGGACAATCTCCGCTATGGTATCCCACAGCGGCCATGGATTGAGGATTTCCCTAGGGCAGCAGGAATGACATACGGTTGTGACAACACCCCTTTCGAGAGCATCCGGCGCGAGAGAGCAGCTTCTTCCAACAATCCATGGGCACCATTTGAATCTGAGGAGGAGTGGGAGCATGTAAATTGGCTGATGACCTCCGGTTTGACAAAGACAGCCATTGAGGAGTATCTGAAGCAGAAGATCGTGAGTAAACAAGTTACATTGACAGGAATTTTCACTTACGTATGGTCACCATTGCTTACAGACGCGTGAATGCACTCGACTCTCATTCAAAAGCGCCTACTTGCTGTACAGGAAGGTTGACGCATTGCCGCGGGGGTCTGCAAGATGGAAGGTTCAACTCTTCGAGGCGATCGGTGACGAGCTGGACGATGAAGGAAACCCGAAGAAGGAGATGGTGGAATTGTGGATGAGGGATCCGGTCGAGTGCGTACGTGAGCTCATCGGAAACCCCCTCTTTCGTGACAATATGTGCCACGTACCCAAGCGCGTGTATGCGGATGCAGAGGGGAACGTTCGCATATATGACAACATGTGGACTGCTGACTGGTGGTGGAAGACACAGGTCAGTGAGTCTAGATGTCCTGCTGAGCGCAAATGGAAACCTCATCTGACTTGTTTGGATTTGCTAGCTGCAACTCCCCCTTGGAGCAACTATTGCACCCATAATCATTGCGTCTGACAAGACGTCACTGTCACGTATGAGCGGGGACAAGAGCGCATGGCCGGTATATCTTACCATTGGGAACATCGACAAGGCGACACGCCGGAAGCCATCCATGCACGCAACCGTCCTCCTCGGGTACCTGCCCGTCGCAAAGCTCAAATGCTTCTCCGAGAAGCTCCGCTCACTCCAGGGCTACCGCCTGTTTCACACTTGCATGCGGGCATTGCTCGAGCCTCTCATAGTTGCGGGGAGAGAAGGTGTCAAAATGGTCTGTGCAGATGGCTTCATCCGTTGGGTATACCCCATCCTCGCTGCCTACATCGCCGACCACCCTGAGCAGTGCCTCGTTGTCGGCTGCCAGGAGAATTTCTGTCCAAAGTGTCTTGTCGATCCTCACAAACGTGGCGAACCTGCGCACTTCCGCCTCCGGGATCCTGCCGAAACCATTTCCATTCTCAAACGCACTGCGCAAGGAGATAGACCCCCTGAGTTCACTTCCCTAGGTCTTCAAGCCATCGATCCCTTCTGGAAACACTTACCTCACTGTGACATCTTCCAAGCTATCACTCCGGATATCCTCCACCAGCTGCACAAAGGGCTCTTCAAGGACCATCTTGTAGCCTGGGCGACGAAGTCTATAGAAGGAGCCAAGGACGAGTTCGATCGCCGGTTCAAAGCCATGCCAAGGCAATCAGGACTCCGGCATTTCAAGAACGGGATTTCCAAGGTGTCGCAGTGGACAGGTACAGAGTACAGGAACATGGAGCGCGTATTCCTAGGCGTGGTTGCAGGCACTGGAGAACGCGACATCACGCGCACCGTCCGGGCGGTCCTCAACTTCGTCCACTACACCCATTTCGAGACACACACCTCTCTCTCTCTCGACGACCTTCACACTTCCTGGCTTGGCTATCACCGCTACAAGACAGTTTTCCAACGTCTAGGTGTACGCAAGCACTTCAACTTTCCCAAAGGCCATTCAACCGAGCATTACGAACCTTCCATCCGCGCCTTCGGCACAGCAGACGGCTACAGCACTGAGCATCCTGAACGCCTCCACATCGACTTTGCCAAGGACGCCTACAAAGCGAGCAACAAGCAGGAGACATATTTACAGCAAATGACCGTATGGCTCGAACGGCAAGAGTCCATCTTCCGCTTCTCCTCTTTCATGCTCTGGTCTGCACCTTGTCGAAGATCTCAACAGTCGAGGAGCCTTAGAGACGGCCACCGAGATGAGGAGGAGTCTGAGTCAGATGAGAGTGACGATGAGTCAGTGGGGGCACAGGCAGGCTCGGGGGATCATTATGCGAATGGCTATAAGATTGCCAAGGTACCATCTTTCCCACTGCTCACCATTGGTAACTTCATACAACACTTCGGGCTGCCACTTGACTTCTTATATCACCTCTCCTCGTTTGTGGAATTCCTTCCCCGGCTCACCAACCAGCCACTACGTCTCCCTGTGGTCCACGAACGTACTCGCATAGGCGCATACAAGCAAATGAAGATTATACTCCCTCTTGTCCCGCAGGTCTCACAGGAGCCTATTGTCGACATCGTGCATGCTTGTCCCCCCCGACCCGGGCGCTTTGGGCGCATTATCCCATCCTATATGTCAACCGTTCTCGTGCGCGATTCTGGTGGCCGTTCAGGCTCTTCCTGCCTTGCAAATCAACCCCAGCATCCTCTACATGGTATGTTTTTACTCTCGGAGATGAAACTTGTGCCTGACACTTGTATTCAGGTCTCCGCGTTGTGCATGTCCGCGCTGTCTTCAATCTGCCAGCCGAGTATAACCCCCTTGCGCTTGGCGTCAGACACCCGCTTGCATTCATCGAATGGTTCACCCGCTTTCATAGCGTAGATGAACCAACCGGTATGTATGTAATCTCGCATTCAACTTGGCAGCAGCGTCGTCAGACCGCCATCATTCCTGTCACCGATATCGTCCGTAGTGTTCATCTGATTCCACCATCATTCCTGTCACCGATATTGTCCGTAGTGTTCATCTAATTCCGTATACCGGGCGAGGTATTAACCGCACATGGACATCGCATACTGTGCTCGATAGATGCACGAAATTCTATGTCAATCCCTACCTACAACATCACGATTTTGTACTCCTCCGCCACCAAATAGATATGATGTCTCCGTGATTTACTTCGTGTGGCAGAAGACTGTGATCTACAAGTCCTACAGAGTCATACAGAATGCGAGCCTTATCTACATGCCCTACTGGTACTACATATGTCTCGCGGGCGGCTACATCGTGGATGCTTTTTCCTGATGTCCTCCGAAGGTGATATAATCATAGTCTTGACTACTGTGTAGTCTCTCATTGATAATCTTTCGGGCAGCTGAAGTTGTTCTTCCACGACCGGACAAGTCCGATCGCTTTCAAGTCTGATGCAGAGTTTCATCCCCATTAGATCTGATCCAGTAAGTTCCCAATGCTACCGTTATACCATCTTGTTCTCGATGTCCTTATTGCTCTGTTTGGAACTTCCACCCTCTGGGCTGTGTGGTCATCTCTAGTAGTCCTCTCCCGAAGTTCATTTGTTCATTGTCGAGCTGGTCTCTTGCACGTACAGCTGGACTGTTCCGACCCCTCTACTGGCTGCACCTTTCATGCTGTGTCAACGGGGCTTTATCAGAGTCAGGATGAATGTCAAGCGACCCACCAATTGTGGTGCCATTTCCCCTCGATATCGGGAGTCCTATCGCAGAGGAGTTCCTCACACACCCTGATTTGTGAACCCCTGTGGTGCATCTCATTGATATGCATGCCCAGTCGTGTAATCACAGCATTCCTGCTGGACTGCGTCTTCTGGAGCGCCATCTCCTACATATGTCGTTCACAATTCTTTCAACTACTTGGTCATGTT
>KN050034.1:79344-122509 GCA_000743315.1 Lignosus rhinocerotis TM02 | reverse complement strand
CAGGTCCCCTCAGCGGACCAACAGCGAGAAGATCTGTGTAGGGCCAGAGAAGACGCAACGGCAGCACTGACACTGGCAGCTGAGCGAATGAAGCAGCACTTTGATCGACACGTGCAGGATACACCACCACTGACACCAGGCCAAAAGGTGTGGCTCGACACGTGGAACTTACGAATCTCTGGCCTCCCTCAGAAACTGGTGGACCGCACCACAGGACCCTATGTAGTCAAACGACAGGTCTCCCCACTTGCATACAAACTAGTGTTGCCAAAAGACCTGCAGATACACCTGGTCTTCCATGTCTCCCTCCTGGAGCCGCACCAGCAAAGCACACTCCCGGGCCGACACCTGCCAGAGCTGGCCCCACTTGATGTGGAGGGGGAGGAAGAGTACAAGGTGAAAGAAATCCTGGACTCGTGTTGCTATGGCCGAGGACGCAAGCTGCAGTACCTGGTACGCTGGAAGGGCTGGGGTCGTGAACACAACAGGTGGGAACTCGCAGAGAACCTGACCAATGCCCCTGAGATGGTTATGCAATTCTACACCAAGTTCCCTCAGTCCATCCGTGCTTCAAGGTCATGAGGACACAACCCTTAGGAGGGGGGTACTGTCATAACCGTATCCCCGGGACCCATCATTTCCCCTCTTCCTTGTAGCAGGTCTGCACCCATCGTTTCACCTGCATCGTATTTTGATTATTTATCATTCATCGCGTTTTGGATGCATCTCTCATCATGTTTCGATTACATCTTCCCATCATGATGCTGATGCCTCCCAGCGCCTCGGACCCTACTGTCCTCAGCGCCTGTAGTTATATATACTGTAGTGCTGGCACCCTGGAGACTCGGTTTCGACCTCTTGTCTCCAGGTAAGCCCCCTGCACTTCCCCTGTGGACAACAGCTCAATATACCTTGTCTCCAGCGCTGACCGTTGAGCCTAGCTCCGCTCTCGCTGTGCAAGAGCCAGTCGTCACCCCTGCTCATCTCGTGAGTCTCCCTCTTCCCTCGACGCTCAGTCGTGACATTTCCCTAGCTTTTAGTCTCTTTGCGAATAACACTAGCTTCACAGCTTAACAAGTTATACCTCGCTCTCACACTATCTAACTAGTGCCTCTCTTCGACAAGACAGACTGGAGACTAGCTAGACACTCACAACTTAACCACAAGTAAACAAGCTATAGGTTGAAGTTGCGCGGAGAGCATAACAGATCACTCTAATAGGCTGTTCATATGCCAATGGGTGATAGAACTCTCACCCTGCTCCCTCTAAATATGTTTGTCACAAGAACATACTTACTCTGGCACTCTTGCCAATACAGTCACCACTTATCCCTAGAGGGCTGTAATAGAACAGCATATGGATTAGAAGACTCTGTAGTCAATGTCATATTACAGGTGAAAGGTCTACCAGACTCTACCATAATGTTCAGGCATGATGACAGAATGCACTAGGTCTTGAGCAGGTTCTACCATATAAGATGCTGGTCTATGGGTTTTCATCACCTTATGACAGGAATATTAGAGAGGTACTTATATGATATCTATCATATATGTACATCAAGTGTGCTACTTTCCTGATGAGCGAGACTTAGATGGAAGCCTTCCCCCTCGGCTCGAATGGCAAAAGTAATGCCATCAGCCCTGCCACGACAAACAACACTGCCGAAATGTAGATTGGGGCGGACGTGGACAGGTCCGCGTACAGAGCGATTATTGGTGCCTACATTCAAGTAGTCGTACCTCGTGTCAATCGTCTGAATTTTGAACACCGCACAGCAAGGTTACCACTTACCATGACGCCGGAAACGTTATTCGCCACAGAGACAAGGGCATTGCCTGTCCCTCTGTCCTTCGCCGGAAAGATCTCGGGTGAGAGGGCGGACAAAGCGGCGTACATGACATTGCTTGTGAATGCGTAGGCGGAGTTCCAGCCAAGGAGGGTGTCCGATGTGCGTGCGGTTGTGCTCGCGAACAAGAAGACTCCAGTAAGTGCTGTGAGGATGGAAAGAGGAGAGTTAGACGACATCCGACAAACCATAGATTCGTCCACATTGGGTGGGCTCCAAATGCGCACTAGTAAAAATTGCGAGCGTTCCTTTTCTGCCCAGATGACGTTGCTCGACCATCCACCCAGCTAGGAGACTTCCAGGGATCCCCATGACGCTTAAGATTGCTTGCTATTTTAAAGACGCACTCGTCAATGTGTGTATGGCGGAATGCACAGTTCTAGAGTAGACGTACATTTCTATAAGTTACGTTCAATGAGCCATCTCCAAAATCTGCTCCTCTGAGCTGGAGACTGCACACAATGTCAGTTGCGATAAGTTATGCGGAAGCCAAAAGTGATTCTTACAAGACAGGAACAAAACTATTATACCTGTAAAACAATCCGTTAGAATGTGTAGTCAGGAAGATGAGGTTATAAAAGATGTACAGAGTGAATGCAAGCCCAATCAATGCTATGAAGTCGATCAGCACAATCCATCTCAGAGCCACCCATATTCATTGACGTACCCCAGAGAAGGATGAGCAGACTTGTAGAGAACGCCATCTTCCTCGTGACGAACAACCCTCTCACATGGCTCATATTCAGCGTACTCATCTTCCTTGCAATAGCGCCCTTGGCACTCGGATCCACCCCAACCGCGGGCGTCTCCTCCACTACAAGGCTCTCAACCTCCTTTAACGTTGATGCTGTTAGATTAGATGTCCTCCCGTTATACTTTGCGACGGCGTGAATGACTTCCACAGCCTCTGCGTCCCGCCCTTGACTCATGAGGTACTTAGGAGACTCGTGCAAATGGAAGACAAAGAAGCGCAGAACGAAGAGCATCATCATGAGGGCACCGCACGTCCAGAGGGAGTAGCGCCAGCCTTGATTTGACGATCGTGTGCAGTCGTCCCTGGAAGGGCACGAGAAGTTCACGATGAAAGGCCACGCGACCTGCGTATGATACGTACACCCGCCGAGTGTCAGGCGCTTTCGGTTGACGATAATTGCCGATGAGTCACTGACCAGACTTGCAACGAGCTGACCAAAAGCCCACCATACCGAGAGCACGGTGAGTAGCCATTGGTGTGTCGCGGGGACAAACTCCAAGAAAACCGCGGAATCGACAGGTGAGTTCCCACCCACCCCGATGTTCCACGCTGCGGTGAGTGCACACAGCGTAACCGAGTCCGGTGACCCCGCAGCTGCGAGTGAGAACATTGCAGTGATGAAAAGGGTCATGTTAAAAGCCAATCTGCAAAAGAATGAAGGTAACTGTTTGAGGATAGAGGGATGGCGTCCAAACAATAGATGTACCTTCGGCCCCAAACATCACATCCGACGCCCCAGAAAATCGCGCCAACCGAGAGACCGATGTTTTGTGCGAGAATCAGGTATGGCCCTTTGAAGCTAGAGAACTCATTTATCGTAGGGTTGATTATAAGGCTTGCTAGGGTCTGGCAGATGACATGTAAGAAACTATGGCCGAACAGCTGAGGCATCCCCTCTAACTTACGGCCCATGCAGCGTCTCTACATTCATTGCCTATTGCATGAGATCTCAGGATGATAGTAGAAGTCAATGGTAAGACTTACGCGAACCACCCGAAACCGCCGACGACGAACAGGAACCACTTTGCGAGTGCGTCAGCCACTGGTTGCAGCAATGTGGGGAAGACGCACCTGATATTTGCCCATCCCGATTTCTTGAAAAGCTGCATTCAATAGCTTTGCTTTCTCCTGGTACACGGCGTCGACTGCGTTCCCGTCGCCACCGAAAACATCATCCACCTGCAACATCTTCACAGTACTTGCGTTGTCTCCAGAGAACCCCTTCACTTTTGGCGGCGTCCGATCGCTCGAATTCGGGTCCAGAGGAAGGTCCTCTGCAATGTCCTGGAGCGGGGGCATTGGGTGCATCCTTGCGAGATCGTGTCGAAGCTTCAAGTGCCTCGTATCCCGTGTGGGGGGAGTGACTTTACCTGTCTAAAGTTGGGGCGCAATACCGGACATTTAGTAGGGTCAGGCCTTAATATCCACACGTATGGCACTGTCTGTCACGGTTCAGGGCAGGGAACTCAATGATCATACGACAGGAGGACTTAACTCCTGCTGCGGGTCATGGAAGATGTCGCTTGCACAGTCGCTGGCGAATTAGCTGCTGCATGCTCTGCGCCTCCTCACCGTGCTTAAGCATACAATGCTCTGTGTCCTGTCAGTGGTGTGACGTTCTCGCCATATACTGTAACCGAATTATGAAGGATGTGTCAACGTCGTAAATGTGGACGTGAGCCTTGTAAGGACGTACCGAGAGGAACGGAGAGCACATATCCCGTCAATAGTGATTGTGATTCATGAAATGGGGTGTCCAAGTACGGGTTGGATAAGGAATCGAGGCTAGATACTTCACATACCTGACAATGTGGATATATAGCTGTTGAGCCATTATGGACGTTGAGGGGGAGACGCCACAGAAAACGACGTGAAGGTGACAATACATGTGAGGGGATAGTAGGTAATCGTGGACCCAGATCACGTGAAACCCAAGGTCAACCGCGTCACGGTCATAGTGACGTCGCCGGCCATCTCAAGTCTTGCTACTTCGCAATGGCAGCGTAGTATAAAATATGCCCCAGTCGCTCGACGGTTATCGCTCCAGCTCTTCCCCTGACCACAATCATCACTTTACCTTGTTGTGCAGTGGTGCTAGTACGGCGCCGCAACCTAGTAGTAAGTGCTTTCGACTACCAATGATAGGATTTCACGTTCATATTGCTGAATTCACTTGAGTATTCATTAATCATTCTTACCCGCAGGAATTGCTGACGTGTACTAGATTCTGGAGCATACGGGATCTATTATATATGTACATGAAGTGCGCTACTTTCCTGATTAGTAGGGTAGCTTGTTGATCCCGTGGGTTGACCTTGCCCGCTGCCATGTGAACTTCGTGAGCTGAGGCGTGCACGCGGGCGTACGGTCACTGTTCCATGCCCTGTAGGTGACAAACATCTGCTTCATGTCCCATCCCTATGACATAACACAGTCAACACCAATACGTTGATTGGCAAGTAGTAACCTGTGAGGACGCACCTTAGCGGTTTTGTCAGGCACGGCGAAGCTCATGAGCAATGGCGCCTCTATCAGAACACAGATCAAGTTGGGCGGGTAGGTGCAGACCTCCGTGCTCGATCGCCACACACCATCGCCAGCAGGGAGGATCCTCGCCATCCGCAGGGTGCGGAGTCTGCACCCAATCGTCTTGTTCAGCTTTACGATGACCTGATAGATGTCATAAACGCGGTACCGGACGAGATGTGCTGTTTGGCTGTCGCCCGTCAAGTTGTCCAGGAAGAGCGCGGCGGTGTGGAGTGTTAACAGGTTTGGGAACGCTTTAGCGGCCATATAGTCTGGAGGAGACTGGTTGATGCCGTAGAAGCCCCCAAGCTCCTCAAGGGATTGATGGAGAAGCAGAGAGTTCCAGGATGCACACATGACCACGTCGTCGTCGCAACGGAATTCCCTAAGGCTGACCGAGTCTGGCCGTCCCTCCAAAGTACTGCATTATGTTCTAGGGCGGATTTCCCAAGAAGTGAGAGCTCCTGCAGTACTGTCACTGTCAGATGCGGAAGCACTGCCATCCAGCGTGAGAGGACCCAAACGGGATGGTTCACGGAAGGGTCAATGGGGAATGACAAGGAATGCATCCGATGCCGGTCGTCGGCAAAGCACATGCAGGGGTTGTACCGACAGAAGGTTTCAAAAGTTGCGCAGTGAGAGATTCCTGATGACGCTCTCGTCTAGCTAAGCGTGCGCGAAGCCCCCGATGCGACGCGAGACGAGAGCTAAGTTAAGGACATCCTACCAGAACTCCGCCGAGAGCTGTGTTTCACGGACTTCGAAAGGTTTGTGTGCCCCTAATTTGATGCGTTGTAACATTTTGAGTCGACCCATATCACATCTGCCGAATGGTTAGACTGGTTTGAGAGTAAAGATGCCATGTCAATCTACGATGGTTTCACAAGTGCTGGGGACTTCTGAAATCTCGCGATGCTCGAGACTTCATGCTCGCCAGAGATATACGGATGGAGAAGAAGAGGCGGAAAGAGTTGAAGACGCAGTGACGAGAGAAGAGTAGCCTGGACGGGCGCTGTCGGCAATCGGACTGGAACGATTCGGGTCGGTTGTAATTTCCTACCGATGTGCTGAGCCTGGTAGAAGATATGCACGAGAGTACGCGCAGAGACTGCAAAGGAGAAAGCTCCACGCTACCGATGTTGAGACACCTCTGTAGGCCGTGGCCTGTGCGTACATGAGCGTCCGAAGACTGAGATGATCAGGGTATGTTGGCAACGTAAAGGCGCCTTCCTGAGATGCAGCTGGTGTCTGCTGCTACGAATGTGGGCATGGTTGGTCTACGTGCTGCTCGACATGTTTTCCACCCTATGGCAGAGCGAAGCACCTGCTATACGTTATGACAGATGCCAAACATATCAGCGCAACCAAAGGAGCGATTGACGCGTCTATCCTGTCAGAATACGACAGCATGGGATGACCGGCAGGAGATCAAGCATTTTTCTTACCATACGCATACGAAGATGCGCCTCCACATGTTGTAGCACGAGCGATTCAGATAACGCATTCACTGTAATACTTATTCCGTTGGTTGAGGTTTCGAACCAAGTCATGTCTAGGAGGGTCTAGGAGGGTCGCACGAACGTCTCAGTTGACGGGACTGTCAGCGCGCATCAAGAACTCACCATGTAAACCGGACATCTCGAGCGGTGGCCGACTTCGGTGGCCAGACTGTCAGCATTGCAAGTGAAGATGGGAATGTCGCCTACGACTGCCAATCGTTCACCATGAAGTCTCGCACAGGTTCCCCGGTAAAGGAGCAGGCAACATGTTCAGTCGTATAGAAGAAGCAAAGTATTGAGGTCGTAACATATCCTAGCGTACATATCTGTTCCGGATCTTGACCAGGATGGATAGACAGGATCCCTGACGAGTTTTGAGCATATGGACTGGCAGGAGGGAATTTGCGGGAAGATGCACCTCGGGAAATTGTAACATTCGCAGCATGGGTGTGAGGTCATACTGCGCCACCTGCAAGAGCATTACCGCCATCCCCATCACCCTCGGATGGACCGCCCTGAGGTCCAGTCCCGGTGGGGGAGGTAGAGAGAGTTCCGGTTGCCTCAGGCTGCGTCTGCGTCTCCCTCACGCCTCCATCTCCGGAAGTAGCCTGTGGCGGCAACGCGAGACTTGTGGCCTGCTGCCCATCGCCGGGTGAACCGTCGCCCACACCAGTCGCCGCAGACGTTTGCGACGGTGCCGCCGCCCCTGGGTCCTGCACACTCCCCGAATCACTTGCCGTAGCCGTGGAAGCCGACTCCGAGCTCTTGTTCTTTCCGGCTGTCCCGCCCACCGCTCCCCCAACAACCGCAGCGATGATGACAATACCGCCAATGAGGAAGATGATCAGCCATTTGCGGGTCTTGTACCACGGTGTGGTGGTAGCTGAGCGTGCGTGTCCCTTTTGCACCGAGCCCCCATAACCCCCTGCCTCGGCTCTCGAGTGGTCCGTGGAAAGAGTAGGGACGGGGGGTGGGGGTGTCGTCGAGGTCGAACGGGCAATGTTCTTGGACTCGTCTAGTAGGATATCAATGTTATACCCTTCCTGCGATAGATCCCGCCGCGTCAGCCATGCTCCCATCCCCCTTTTATCACCACCTCGGATGAGCGCAGGTAACGCCTGGACGACCAACACGCTGCGCACGAACTCATCCTGCTAGAAGTTGGTCTGAGACGAGAACGCACCTGTTTCTCTGCGCGCGTGGCCACAGGCGCACTCGCGAGGAGTCGCTCATCGTATCCTGACATTCCGTCCGGAGGGCGTGAGGAGACGACGGTGTTGGTAGGAGGAAGAGGCGGAGTAGTAGATGGGACATTGAACGCCCATTGAGAGGGAAGGGGCCGGCAATCGCGCTAGCCTTGACAGATTGTCAGTGGGTGTCCACCGAGGCTGTGTGCAACGCCGAATCCGGCCACTCTGCAATTCCTGCGGTATCGCACTGAAGGAATAGGCCAACTTTGTGAGCAGGTGCAGCTGCACGTTGTAGTCTGTCTTAGGCTACAAGCTCAATTCGCACTCAACTCCAGGATGCCCCAGACATCCACAGATACCGGTACCTCTGCCATTCGGAGGCACCGTGACATGAGGGCGCTATGATTGGCAACGGCCGACATACTTATATGACATCCACAGGGGGAGCGCCACCACTAATGCCATGCAAAGCATCCGGGCTCGACGGCACAACGTTATCACACACTAGTTTCCAACGAACGTGGTGTATAGATATTGACCGTTGCACAAAGCGGTACACAACGTATTAGAGCTAGCAATGAGGCAAACAGACTACATGGATGGGGACATAGGGTCCAAATGCAACCATTACTCCTCTGGGCAACTATAGATCATCAGCACAAGCCGCACGGAAGCCTAGGGGTCCGCGAAAAGAGCAGGACAGGATAGCATACTATAAATGAACGAGAGTTCACGGGTCGGGACAGAGGAACAATGATAATGACAAGGGTATCTTTCGGCGTGTAAAGCAATCCGCATCAAGACGTCTATGCTTTCACTCGTGTGTGTGGAGAGAGCGAGCCATCAGGTATACGGCAACGCCTACTGACTCTCTGTTAAGTATAGGAAAATGAGACGATGTAAATCACGAAGTGCTATAACGCGATAACGAACCTTCAGTGGCGGCAGGCTTTTCCTCAGCGTGGGGTACATCCTTCGCAGGTGGATGGACAAATCCGTTCTCATGCTTCTCGTCTACGGGTTGGGATGGAGCAACAAGCTCTTTGTCGGTCTCAGCGGGAGCTGCTGCCCCGGACGTCTCAATTGCTTCAGCAGATGTACCATTCTCTGCAGCTGAGATATAATCTTCTGAATTAGTCACACATTACACAATTAGCTATGTACCTTCGCAAGTTACATACCATGTGTCTCTTTCGGCGTAACAGGCTCCTCGGGGACCACTGGCGCAGTGGGCTCGGGGAGGGAGTGAGTAGTCTCTTCAACCGTGGCCTCAGGAGTGGGTTCTTCAACTTGTGCTAGCGGAGCAACTTCCAGCGAAGGTGCGGGCGCAGCAGGAACAGCAACCTCCTCGACGGCGGGAGTAGCGGGGTCTTCAACAACTGGAGTGGCGGGTCGCCGCAGGAACAACTGGGTCCTCCGCAACAGGCTCCTCGACAGCAGGTGCAGGAGCTGGCTCCTCATGAGCAATCTCCTCGACAGTCGGCACGGTCTCCTTCACTTCCTCAACAGGCGCAAGAGGCTCTTCCGGGGCCTTCTCTACGGGTGCAGGAACCTCCTCTGCAGCGGCCGGAGCTGCGGGCTCGGGCTCACGCGCGGGAGTCGACTCAGGTGCATCAGCAGCAACAGGTTCGGGCTCAGCAGGAGCCTCTTCGACTTAGCAGACGATGAGTACTAATACAAATAATCACAATAGTATCTTACACACCTGCAGGGACAACAGCTTCTTTGATACTAATACAAATAATCACAATGATGTCTTACACACCTGCAGGCACAACAGCTTCTTTGGGGGCAGGGGTCTCTTCCACCACAAGCTCTGGCTCTGGCTCCGGTGCGGGAGCCGGAGTCTCTTCAGACGTAGCCGCCACGGCCAAGGGAGTCTTCTGCACGGACTCGTTTACTTCCTCGGTAGCGGGAGCCGCCTGGACAGGTTCGGATGTCGGCGCCTCGATCACAACTGGTTCAGGTACGAGAGGAATCTCAGAGGAAGCCGGCTCAGCTTCAGCAGGAGTTTCTTTCACTGCAGGAGTCTCTTCGACGACCGGAGGAGCCGGTTCAGGCGGAACAGCGAGCAGAACAACCTCCTCGACCTGAACGGGCTCATGGATGATCTCCGTCGGGCGAGTGTCGGCAGCCGCGGGAGTCTCAGGCTCGGGCGGCGACGCAGCATCCTGCACAATCTCGTCAATCTTAGCCGACACATCAGCAAGAGCAGCAGGCTCGCTCGTGCTCAGCGCGACTTGCGGACCAGGGGTCTCCCCAGTCAAAACGACGGTTTCTGGCGCCGGCGGAAGTGTCTTCTCTTCAGGGGCGTTCGCGAACGTGGTCGTGTCTGTAGGGACTGCAGGGTCTTCTGGGACATCGACAACAGGTTTCTCCTCAAGAACTGCATCCTCGGTCTTCATAGGCTCGATCGCAACGGGTGCGGCCGGCTCTGCAACACTGGGAGCAGTCGGAAGGAGGCCACCCACAACAGGAACGGGGGGGAAGTCGTCGGCGGTGGGAGTGAGGGGAGACAGAGCGTCGGTTGGTGAAGGAGACTCAACGGCAGTCATCACAACCGGAGGAACGGCAGCGTACTGGGCAGTGTCACGTGCAGCGGTGGCCTTCGTCTCTTGAGCTGGCGCCTTGGGCGCGGGAGCTGTGTCTTCTTCCTTCTTGGGTACCGCGTTCTTGTCAGTAATCTTCTCCTCGGGCTTCTCTTCGACTTCGGGAAGCATCTCGCCCATCTCGCCCACTCTCGCAGACTTGGCAGCCTTACGCGCTGTCTTCGCGTCTGCCTTCGCCACGAGGCCGCTAAGGGACTGGCTAGACGAAGAGAACGTAAAGCGTTTCCTCATAGCTGACAACGTCGAGATCTTCTTATGAGAGGCCTCAGAGCGCACGGAGGGCTTAGGCGAAGATGCCCTGCGCGGCGTTGTAGGTGATGTTGTCTCTTCGGCAGTTGTAGGGGGAGGTGCTGGCGGAACGAAACGTTGCTCAAGAACAAGCCAGCCGACAGGCTTGCCGTCGAGCTCGACACCGGGGATGGTCTTGAGCTGAGCGACAACAAAATTCGGCCATGTTGAAGAGATGGGGTCAGCAAGCGCATCGCTCCAGAAGTCGATGAATGCCTCGTCCAGTCTGATAACACTGGCAAAGGTGATTTTCGTGTTAGGAGGCTTGCCAGCCGAGAATTCTGCGGCACGTGTCGCGGAGTCGGGGTCGGGATTGTCTACAGACGAGCGACGTGGTGACGGTTTGCGTTTCTTGCTTGTCTTGTGTCCAACTGTGTCCTTTGGGGAAGTGACTTCCACATCCTTGTCCAACAGCGTCTTCGCAAAATCCTTACCAAGTGAGCTCTCACCGAAACCGGCTGTAGAGAAGTCCATCCAGTCCTTCGGCGAATCTGGGGAAGTAGGTGAGGCTACATCAGCCTTGGCGTTACCGTTCATGGGAGCCTTGCCGTTGCCATTGGCCTGAGGTTGTGGCTGTGTGGGAGAACTAAGTGAACTCGAGCGTCGGCGTGGGGGACGGGGAAGACGGATGGTGGGGACTGTCAACACTGCACCAGTCGACTCCGCAGGTACGAGGGACAGCAAGCGCGTCGTGTCATCAGCGAAAATGCGTGACAGTGATGGGAACCCGTCGACATTGCTGACGATAGGTTCTGGTTCGTCGCTAACGAGGGCAGCCTTCCTTATCGCTTCCCAGACAGCCTTGCATTGCGAGGCTGTCAGCTCGATGTCAGACTTAAGGGCGTCCGTGATGAGGCGGATGGGATGAGGCTTCGGCTGGGTCGCTTTTGCGTCAGGAAGTTCGGTTTCGACACGGACGAGTAGCGCACTGTATTGGCGTGTTGAAAAGCGGGGGCGATGGAAGAGATCGTCACCCGCAGCAGGAGCGGTATCTGTGGAAGGGATCCGATTATGGTAAGGGTAACCCTTGACAAGCTCCGCAAGACGCAGTGGCATCTTCTTCCGAACCATTTCGTCTCTGCAACGGCGTTGGACTCTCTGAGGTATCCCCGATACTGCGAATGGTACGTACCGTATATGTGCCAAGAATAAATGCTCGAGAATCCGCCCAGCGCGTTCCCAGCGCGAGTAGAACGAAGTCCAATCCTCCCCTTCCTCGCTTCTCTGCGTAGAGAGTAACCAAAGACCGAAGAACTTGGACAACTTGCTGCCGGAGATACCATTGTGTTCTGAGTGGGCTGCCAGGGAAGAAACGATTTCGAGAGTTGCCACGAGCAATTGATGGTGGGAAGGGAGTAACTGAGGAACTAGTGCATCCGTGAACGCACTCGGCGGATATGAGGAAGTGCGCTCTGCCTCCGCGAATGTTTGATACCATCCCCAAGGATCGGAACCGCAACCAAAGGAAGCGCCTTCCAAGCGGAGGTGGCGAAAGCCCCAACGGAGGACAGCCGCGATGTCGTGAGGGGATCGAGTATACTTCAACTCGGAGTTGAAGCTAGTAACAGCAGCAGTGGGAGAGGGAGAGAGTGTGGTGATAGGGCTTTTGGAAGCCAAGGAGAGTATGAATAACGAGATGAGCTTACGCTGTACTTCCGGAGAAGCAGAATACCAGAACGGGTGCATGACCCCGAGAGTCTCGAGACCTTGAAGCGGGACATCAGGCAACGAGAGTGATATGACGCATGTGTGAACTTACCACCATGGTCGATGATGGCCGTGGAACACGCCTTAACCAACAGCAAGGTCTCAAGAGGGTTCAGTCGCCGCTCGCCGATCACGTTGTCGGGTAGAGTGCTCGTGTCGTTCGGATCCGCCTCAAACACAACCCCCAGCACACGGCTACGCTCCTCCTTCGGTACAGGCAAGTTCAAGGTGAGGTGGGGGACATCAGACACAGATTTACGCGTGTCAGGGGGTGGAGACGTCGGACGGGATTTGGACCTGAAGATCGTGAACCCACCCTCCTTCTCCTTGTCCTTCTCCCGCCCCCTCTCCTTCGGCTGCTGCGCTGACTCGGCGAAGTTTGCTGCTGAAGGTGATACCGTAGGCGAGACAGCTTCGAATTTGCCCTCCAAAAGTGACGACGAAGAATTGCGCTTGTTGGACCCATCTTTGTCTTTCTTCCGCGGAAAGACCTTTGAGAGGAAGGTAGCCATAGCGAGAAGCCGTAAGAGCGTAACAGTGCACCAGAGAGCAGTCGATGGACCTAACGTCCGTCGCTGTGGTAAAC
Organism: Lignosus rhinocerotis TM02; assembly: GCA_000743315.1. Taxonomy (NCBI): domain Eukaryota; kingdom Fungi; phylum Basidiomycota; class Agaricomycetes; order Polyporales; family Polyporaceae; genus Lignosus; species Lignosus rhinocerus. The sequence continues at coordinate 109,503 of KN050034.1, read as the reverse complement.
GACGAGGAAAGGGACAAGTTCAGCGACCGCGGTCGTGGCGCCCATTATCCCCGCAACCATATTTGGCCCGGTCTACTTTTGGTAGTCCCGCCACCAAATGACCTGCCTGCCGAATCCCTCATTCTATTTTCCGCTTCTTCATCGCTTCATATAATTGTATATACGCAATTCTCATTGCCGCTTTAGATCCGTAGCAGTTGTTAGCAAGAGAACTTGACGACAGTTTTGTATATGTTGAAAGGATGGTGTGTATGCAACGTGTTCTCTTATTTGTACATGTTTTGAGAACCTGAGAACAGACGAACTTCCTTCAATCATTTAACCGACGGCCCAGACATACCGTAGAGTTTCGACCTAAGTATTCGATGACTCTCGTGTCGCTCACCTCAGTCTCGCATACGCGTCCGACTGAGGTGAGCATCCCCATGTATCTACGCTACTATTCGAGTCTGCTTACTGGCTGTGCCTGTAGTCTCACGTCTATTAGGTACACATGAATGTTCGTTAGGCTCGCATACGCGTCCGACTGAGTCTCACGTCTATTAAGAACGGCGGCGAGAAGCAATGCTCGTGCTGTAGGGCTTGTACGTGGGTAGAAGTGGCGATGGACTGAAAGAGCACGTAATGACTTGGCAATATGCACTACTGAGACACAGACGAGTACTGGCTGCGAGAGTGACACCAGGTGGGTCGGCGTGGTGTTTATACTCTTCTAAAGGAGCAAGAACGATGAATGGAAGTGATGCGAAGAACACGAGATGCCACCTGTGCAGTCAGGGTGTGGGCATTTTACCAGGACTCAGATACACACGTTCACCATACACACATCCACCATACTCGCACAAGAACAGAACATCACATTCCTGCTTACTCGCGATCAAAGCTGCAGACTAGGACGCCGTCAATTGCCGCACTCATAGCTCTGCACTATGGCTACGAAAACGTTGAACAATGCCGGATAACGGATGAGGACGAATAGAGCTGATGCGAGAGATCGTCGCCCTCTCCAGATGAGTTCAACTTCACGTATCAATGTCACTAGATAGTCATAGGTAAAGAGAGCTGTGAAAAGGATGAGCAATGAGACTCGAACGGAAAGGGGAGACACTTACTGATGCTTGCGAGGTTGACGTATGATGAGATGTTACTGAATGGGCGCCGGAAATTCACTAGAGGCAACTTACACATTGCTGACGGTGGCAACAATCTCAGCAATTTCCTCAGACGAAGACATGCTGCGAAGAGCACAGAGTAGGACTGCAGTGGAGTGTATATATCTATCGTCACCCAGGTTGTAGATGACCGCGCGACATGTTGCCTGGATGGGATCAGCTAACTAGAGAAGTTCAGCCTGGGTAACGTTTCAGCGAGGTAAGTACTTGATTTGATGGCATTCCCACCGCACATAACCAAGAAGACGGTACGATACATGCGCGCTTAGAAGGTAATGGGGCCCCGATGGGTAGTTCCGTAACGGGATCTCGGTACCCCTTTTGGAACTACGGCTTGCATATTCGCAACGTGAACCTGATGGGGAACTGGAAAGCAACGTAGATTCAGAGCGTTCGTACTCCATGATGACAGCGTATGACCGCCCAAAACACCGCCCGGGCTTACGCATAGTCTCAGTACACGCTGCTCGCAAAGGCAGGCGACGAATTATACCGCAGACCATGCCACATGAGGTGGTAAGTGATATATATCATCAGGGGTCAGTTAGTCATGTGTAGGTAATGCTAAAACATACACACGTCCGCAGAATCCTCATGGACCTAAGCACGCTATCCTTCTTCGTAGTAACGATCGAACTTCGCCATCTTGTGGTTTCCACACATCTTGGGTGCGAAGTTGATGTGAGCAGCGAGATCCTGCCCGGGACCAACGTACCATCCTCGGAGGAGAAGACTCGGAGCGGACATGGACTCCAGTCCAAGGAGTTACTTGGAGGTAGGGGCACGTGATCAGAGTTAATTAGACGCGCGCTAATACATGTTCTGTCGGTTTGTGTTTAACCCTCCAACTCGAAAGGTGCGCTGGAGACGAGCCTGACTTGGCTCGGGGTTCCGAGACGTGGGCCCGTGAGCGCCTCTTCTTTATGGCTATAAAGTATCGGCATTAACCACTTTCTACCTATGTAGTGAACTTTATGTGCAATGCTCCTCTTCCATGTCAAGACACATCCGGAGAAGAAGCGTTTTGCGCAACCTCGCAATTCGAACGCGTGACGGGTGTCTCTCTGACTTGAGGATGAGCTGGGTCTTGTTTACTTATGAAATTTGACGCGACTTTCTGCCAAGATAAGCATGTCAACTTGAATGTCAGTGCTCCATTCTCTCAATCCTCGGCTTGTAACTCTGACAGCTCATCACTCAGTCTGTGATATAAGGTTCCCAGGTTACGGTACGGTCTATATGAAATACCATTGAGGTATGAACATTGTGTGTATTGTGGTTCCAAAGGTGATATTAGTGTCGACGAAGTATCAGTGCTTGCCTGGACATAATATCTGTGCTGTCCCACTACCTCCTGTACGTTCTCGGCTCGGCGTGCGCATGACGGCATTGTCTACACGCCCCGGTGCCGCAGGCAGTGACTCGCAGCGACTTCTTACTGATCGGGGAACCTTAAAAGCGAGCGCCGTCTTCAAGCCGACGATACGACAGCAGTACCTGCGCCACCGCTTGACATACTCCCCACATACTCCAGTAAATCACGGTGCGTTTTATACGATCGGGAGGTCGTTGGACACCTGAGGAAAGATGGATTTTCGACGCTCCCGCCCATTCTGACGGTCATTATCAATCATAGTAGACCCCGCTCTTCTGACGGCGATGCCACGTTCTTTGCGTTTGCTTCTACCGAGGTCAACTTCTAGCGAGATGACCCTTTGATACGATATGCCTTCCGCGATCCTCTCGTCAAGCACCTCAGATGACCCTTTGATACGATATACCTTCCGCGATCCTCTCGGCAAGCACCTCTTTTTTTGTTCTCCCCACATCCTGTGCCAGCAAGCCTCATCCACGGCAGTCGACACCATGGATAATCTTCACCTACATCTGCCAACCCAGGCTCAGAGGGACCTCATGACCGAGGGGTGCAGTTCCTCCGTCATAGGCCTCCCTTCCTTCCTCCACTCGATTCCCGGCCTCGGACAGTCTTTCCTTCGGGAGAGCAACGTTTCAGGTCTCCTTCGTGCCGTGAGTCATCCCCAATAATCTTCCATCTACTCAAACGCTACTACTAACTTACACTCCAGGACCAACCAGCGCAGCTCGCCGCCCAGGAAGGAGGCCCCACCGACGGAGAGATACCGATGGACGTGGACGACAAGGACTCCCTCGACGAAGGGTCCATGGAGCATCTCAAACCCCCCAAAACCGTTCTGCTTACCGGGGTGAGTGGGACCAAGCGTGTATTAAAAGGAAGTTTGCAGGATAACCCGTCGCTGTCATCCAGCATGACTACCTAGCGCAAGAGCGGCCCATGGACCTCCTACCGCACCATATGTTCTCCTCCTGGGATGCTGTCCGTCCGCGGCCTGCCCACACCGTCGACGGGTGTGCTGTGTTCGCTGCGCATCTTCACGGGAACACCGCGCGTGATACAGTCTACTTGAGGGGCGAGCGTTCAGGTGTCCAACCCGACTTCGTCCGCGTGCGGCTCGTCTTGCTGCGACTCAAATACCACGCTGCTCTCAAGACGTACATGGACAGCAATGCGGCGACGCAAAAATACGCGGCGAACGTATGCCTCCTCAACCTCGAGTACATTCAGGCTTTGCGCGAGGCTTTCGAAGCTGGCCACGTCCGTCAGGGTGATACGTAGACCAGCAGATAGGGTATCAAGTACGTTATTCAGTCGTTTCTGGTCCGAGGCAATGGGTGACCGCAGCGAATCTGATACGATCTCACAGGACCATATCTATCAAGCTGTCTCGGAGTCCCATCCCACGGAGACAAGTGGGAAGCTAAGTTATGTTCCAACAACAGAACGCGGGAGCTGCCCATCGGAGCCACACCAAATAGTAGCTCAGCCGCCTCGGACCCCCAGCAATCAATATTACGCAGCACAAGGCTACGCGAGCTTGTGTTTTACAATGTTTCAGTGTGTTGACCGTGCAATTGTACCGCCTGTCGACGGGTGAATCTATATTATACACAGTGCTAGAACTACAACCAAGTCGCACCTGTTAAGAGTCAGACCTGCGCAAGGTATCTGTGATCACATAGTACGAGAAGCGAGAGTGTCGATGCGTTTTTGATACTAGCCACAGCTATCAAGAGGCGAGTTGTTAAACCCCCAACCCCCCTGCCGCGCCCGTTCAACCCTCTCCGACGGGAGCCCTCTGGAAGACACGCGTCAGTTAACGTATCAGCCAGTGCGACGCCAACACAGAGCTCACCTTTAAACCGTTGTTGTTGTACCGTCCCCACCGACATCACCCCCGACGGACCACTTCTGAACCGTGACGCCCATCAACTCGGGCAAGTTTTTGAACACCTCGCGGTGCTGCTCCGCCTGCCGCCCATGCTTTCCGACCATCACGAAGCACTTGGAGCACAACGCCCTCTCCTCGTCCGTCTCGTTGATGTAGTCCGACTTGCTGTTGTCGATCCGCAAGTCGCGGATGTCCTTCATCAGCGTCGCGCTCTCGACCATCTCGTGCAGCAGCCGCTGCAGTGCCTCCCTGCACCGGCTCGGGTTCCTGCACCCGTCCGCGACGGGCTGGCGGAAGGTCCTGTGCGCGGCAACGAACGTCGCCTCAAGCAGCCGCGCGCGCCCGACGAAGCACAGCGTGAGGTCCTCGAACGACAGCGTCTCCTTCGTCCCGTCTTCGCGTGTGAAGCCCTCGCTGATCTCGGGCCCGAGCATGCAGCAGCACATGAGCGCGACGGGGAGGAGGTAGTCTGCTCCGGCCAGACGGGCGAGGTTCACCACGCCAACTCGGTGGATGCTCTTGAACGTCGGTGGGTCGAGGGAGGTCACTTTGAACCAATGATCAAAGTCATCGACGTAGTATTTCCGGAGGTAGTCGAGGCTGCGCTGGACCATCTTCTCGCACTGGTACTTGTGGCCGAGCCTGATGTAGGCCGAGATCTCGTCGAACGTAGGTTCGAATCTATTGATGGTTGTTCAGCAAACCTTGTAAAGTACAGTCAGTATGGTGACATACTTGACGGCGCCCTCCACAAACACTCGAAGGAAATGCCTAACGTCCTCCGGCGAGTCCGTGAGATGAACAGTGGCACAAGACGTGTTGCCAGTGTCGTGGGACATGCTGCACGTGGAAGCAGGCTGGGGAAGGGACAACATGTCCTTGAAGAACCCAGACTGGGCCATGAACGGACCCTTGTACACCCGGAACTCGACATTACCGGCAACAAGGACCAGGTTCCCGTCCTCGAACCACAACTCCTCGTCTCGCTGTGGCGTCTGCGGATCGTCCGATGGCGGCACATCTGCAGGCGTCTTGCCTTCGAGCTCCGAGTCAGGTATGGCAAGGACGTGCGGAGCAGAAGCAGGATCTTTTGGAAGAGACTCTGCGAGTTCAGGAGTAGCCTGGGTCGCTGTCGAGGCTGCGTCATCTTGCGCGGCGAGCTCCGCGGGGTCGCTGTCCTCCACTGGGCCTTCGTCTTCGGAAGGTTCTGAGGTAGCAGTAGCAGGATTGGTAGATACGCGCTCCTCTACCACAGTATCGTCTGCTTCAGACTCCGGTGGTGGTGGTATTGGTGGCGCGCTAGCGGAACCGAGCGGTGTCGATATTGTAGGAGCGAACTCCCCAGGGACCGTCTGGACGCCCACACTCGTACGATCGTCGAGCACGGGCTGGGCCAGAGGAGGAACATCTCCCCCAGGTCCCAAGAACGAAGAGTACGACTGCTAAAACCGTCCCTCAGCCAAACAAAGTCTCAAGAAGACTAGTACAGAATCGGCGCTCACAAGATATGACGAGAGAATGCGCCGCATAGATGAAACGAGCAAGCGAAAAGTCCCGCAACACGCTGACTCAAGTGGCGTTCGTCCAGGTCAGAGTTGTTGGGATTGCGCAGCAACAGTGGTTGACCGCCAACTTGGAGTTCAAGGGAAGCAGGTTGGGATTGCGCAGCAACAGTAATTTACCGCCAACTTGGAGTTTAAGGGAAGCAACCCGAGATGGCAGGCAGCTGCCAATACTAGTGCCAGTGCAGATAGAGTCAACGTTGAGTAGATTTAACCGGGCGTAGACGATCCCAGTCAAAGTTAGCAATCGCTAGTGACTAGTGAGCACTGAGCAACAGTAACAATAGTAGCAGTTAACGTTCCAGATACTAAGGCGTCTTGAGTCAGCTGGAAGGTCATCGACAGCACCGCCTCGACGACGCGAGGGAACCACATGTCCCTGAGGCGCGTGTCCTTCCAATCCTAATGGCGTGCAACGTTGATCTCGGCGAGTATGTACGTCATCCCGAGAGCACTGGTACATACGTGAATCCTGTCACTAGTCATCGCCATCGCCACCATATGCATAGTAGATCAGGGCTGTGAGATGATATCTCGAGTACAGGTTCTGTCGGATGCGGCGCGTTGGCAATGGTGTCGAACAGTCAACTTGACAGCGCCTCGCCGGGATGGCAAGTACTATACTGGTCACGGTAGACGTGCTTGATCAGAATGATCAGGATAGTACGAATCCTTCAGGGTAGACGTGCTTGATCAGAATAATCAGGATAGTACGAATCCTTACCTGCTTGGCGAAGGAATACTTGTGGTGGGATGCGTTTCAGGCAAGTTGAGCCTGGTCTTCAGTCTGACTTCTGGAGGCTAATGTAGATGGAGCGCTCGCATGCGAGCTCACTATTATCGATCGACACCACACTGCTCGTCATTGAATCTACATTGATGTCTGTCTACACGACCACGACAGGAGCAATGCATGAGAGGATTCAGCGGCGGCAAGAGCGACGCCCGAACGAGCCTACAACTATAATACATATCTAAGAGACAACAACATCCTTCTTCGCATTTCGCACATTTTCCCTCGGGCACATCTACCCCGGACCCAGGCTCCGTTCTTCACCGTGAACATTCAGGGCTCATTCGACCTTGGTGCTCTCGATGTTCCAGTACTCCTGCGCGTAGTCCTGGATCGCACGGTCCGATGAGAACTTGCCCATCTTCGCCGTCGTCCGGATGCTCTTCTTGATCCACTCCGTCCGGTCCTGGTACGCCTCGTCGACGATCTTCAGGGCTTCGATGTCTGTGGGGATGGTGGTGGTGGTAGTGGTGGGGAAGGGGTGATCAAGCATCAGCTACTCATCCTCTCCCTGTCACGAAACTAAGCAAAACACGCACAGGAGTCAAAGTCCTCCGTCAACAGGTAGTAGTCATTGTGGCGGATGGTGTTCAAGAGGCTATCGGCCAAGGTCAACATGTTAGCACCTTCTCACGTGCGATGGCGTCTGTGGAACAAGACATACGGCTCGTAGACCCCGCCGTCGCCGAAGCGACCTGCCGCGACCTCGTTGATCACGCGCGCGAGGGGCGGGCACTTTTGCTCGATGGGGACAGGGTGGTACATGTGCTGGTAGCGCAGGTCCTCAACAGCCGGCGTCAAGTGCCCGAAGAAGACTGCAGACATGCACTATATCAGTATCTCTATTCTGCGAATCATCAACGAACACCAGAGGAGTACACGCACAGACGTTGCTCTCGCCGACCTCCTCCGCGATCTCGATGTTAGCGCCGTCCACGGTGCCAACGAGGAGACCGCCGTTGAGACAGAACTTCATGTTCGAAGTGCCGGACGCCTCGGTACCCGCGGTGGAGATGTGCTGGCTGATGTCCGACGCGGGAATGAGGACCTCGGCGAGCGAGACCGAGTAGTCCGGCAGGAAGTACAAGCTGAGCAGGTCCTTCGTGTCGGGGTCGTTGTTGATGATGCGCGCAGCGTTGACGATGAGGCGGATAGTCTATTGTGGGAGGTTAGTGGATCGAACTGCCGCTGAGACCATTACATACGAGCTTCGCAATATAATCTGCATGTAATTGTATCAATGGAGCTGTCGCGGATGGAGAGTATCATATACTTACATCCGGGAGCAGCTTTCCCAGCGAAGAAGACCACCTTCGGGTTGACCTTCTTGCGTTCCTCAGGCGTCATCTCCTTGATGGTGAGGTACCTCTGCACGACAAAAGTTGAGCATAAGCTCCACGAGTTAGCTGGCATGATCACTTACGTGGATAACACCCATGATGTTCAAGGTTTGACGCTATAGAGAGATGTTCGTGAACTCGAGTTCCTGAGATTCTTCACCAGTATCACACACCTTGTACTCATGCAAACGCTTGATAGCCCAGATCCCGTCAATGACGTCTCTTGCATGCAGGCAAGATACACACCTTGATCTGGACATCGAACATCGCACGCGTGTTGACCTTGAACCCAAGGGTGGTCTCAACATAGTGCGCCAGGCGCTCCTTGTTGCTCTGCTTGACGGCAGCCCACTTCTTCTGGAAAGTCGGCTTGTCGACATGCTCGAGCAGACCTTCGAGCTTGGTCAAATCCTTGAGGAAAGCTGACTTGGGCAGGTTAAGGGTCTCGCTGATGAGGTTGCTGAGTCCGGGGTTGCACTGGTCAAGCCACCGACGGGGAGTGACTACGGCAATCTCAGTCAGCCTCGTTCTGGACACTAAGTACACCCCTCCAAGACGGTTGAATACGCACTGCCGTTGGTAACATTCGAGAACCTGAGTCACACTTTGTCAGTAATCATGGAGCTGGGACATGAGACTTCGACTGACTTGCTAACACCGAAAAAGTCGACAAAGTCCTTCATGATTGTCGCCCGCACAAGCTCACTGTGGAGCTGTAGGAGTTGTGTCAAGCCTGCCCCCGAACCGTATCAACGAGGCTGTGATCTTACCTCTGCGACACCATTGACCTTTCTGCTACCAATACACGCGAGGTTGGCCATGCGGATCTGCTTCGGGAAGCCCTCTGTTGCGACACTTATCAGTATATGAACGAGCCCTCTCTGAAAGATACTCACCCTCAATAAGGGACATGCGAGCGAGCCTCTCCTTGTCGCCAGGGAACTTCTTTTCGACGCCTTGCAAGAAGATCCTGAGAAACCTAGTGAGATCAAGATCCGGAGTATGCGATCAGGATGACTCACATGTTCTATATACAGGTACATTCCCCAAGCTATGAGCAGCACTCGACCAAGCATTGTTGCAGAACTCACAATGTCATAGATGATCTGCATGTGACTACAGCCTACGTCAAACCAGCATCAAGGCTAAGTGACAGAAGTGCACGTACCGAGGGAGGAGGTTCTCCATGAGCGTAACCGGCCACTTCTCAAGAGCTTCAGGAAGCACGGTGTGGTTCGTGAAGAAGAACGTGTTGGTTGTTATCTCCCAGGCCTTGTCCCATGGCACGTCTTCCTCATCGACAAGGATGCGCATGAGCTCAGGGATGGCGAGCGTTGGGTGAGTCTATATACAGAATGTCTGTGGTCAGTCTTGCCTACAGAATCGAGTGACCTGATGGACCGTACATCGTTAAGTTGTATCGCGACGTCTGTCAAAAAGAGTTAATGGACCGTACATCGTTAAGTTGGATCGCGACGTCTGTCAAAGAACAGTCTTAGAAGTAATCCACGCTAACACGTGAAACTCACTGACAATCTGGGAATTCTGTGATTGGTTTGTCGGTGTTCTTGAAGCGGCGCATAATATCGGCCAGACTGGCAGCAGTCCAGAAGTATTGCTGTTTCAGGCGGAGCTCTTTACCGACTGGAAGCAATGAATCAGAATCAGGGATTGGTCCACAAGACAAGATACGACATCACTTACAGGTTGTGTGGTCATTCGGGTAGAGAACGGAGGTGATGGCTTCTGCGCTGTTCGACGCCTCAACCGCGCGTTCGTAGTCACCAGCTACGATGTACAATCGTCCAGATGTTAGCACCCAATTCAGGCACGGAGGGAACTGGCGCGCTGACCATTGAAGCTCTGCAAGTCAAACCCACGCTTCGGCTTACTCTCCCACAGACGCAAGTTATTCGTGTTCTTAGTGTCGTACCCGGGGATCATGACGTCGTATGCCATAGCGAGCACTTCCTGGCCACCCTGCCAGATAGCCTTCATACCATCGATGCGCTCTGCGTGTCCGTAAAATCGAATTTGGTACGTGACATCTGTGCGCGCGAGCTCCCAGGGGTTGTCGTGTTCGAGCCACGGGTCGGGCGCCTCGAGTTGGCTGCCGTCGGGCGCGATCAGCTGTTGGAAGATACCTAAACGCGAACGCACGCGCACGTTAGACGTATTATAATGGATGCGTGTACAACAAATGTAGTGCTCACCATACTTGTAGCGCAAGCCATAGCCCCAAACAGGGAGCTCCTGGGACGCGGACGAGTCCAAGTAGCAAGCGGCAAGACGCCCAAGACCACCGTTCCCGAGACCCGCGTCGCGCTCCTGATCGATGAGGTCTTCGAGGTTGAAACCGAGCTTATCGATACCCTCGTTATATTGCTGCTTAAGGCCGAGGTTGAGCAGCGCGTTGTCAAGCGTGCGACCCATCAAGAACTCGAGGGAGAGGTAGTACGCGCGCTTCGGCGTCTTGCGAGTGTAGTGGAGCTGCGTCTCGTTCCATTTCACCTATTTCATCAGATGCGAGTGAGTGTCTTGAAGAGGAACGTGGACCGTAGGACGCGTAACGTACGATCAGATTGTCGCGTACGGAGAGCGCAGAGGCCTGGTACGCGCCCAAGTTGTCAAGGTTATACGCCTGTCGTGCAAGAGAAGTATGGACGTGGTTGACCACGGACTTGGTGACGGCGGGGACATCTGCGGCAAACAAGTCAGTTTCCGCCTTCGATATGCGAGAAGGACGCGCAAGCGAAGTGAAGTTGGGTATCGGCTAGCACGTTGAACCTGCGCGAGGCTCCCGAACGGCTCGCCATTGACCACTGAGGCGACGGCCACTCTTCTTCGCGATTGTCTGACGCGCGTGCATTCTTACACTGTGGAAGACTCACCGCTGGTCAGAGAGGGAATACCGTCCTTCCATGACTTTTCGTCTCCCACCGGCCACTTTTCCTTGCCAGTCGCATCGGTCTCCGCGGTGTACCCTGCGCGGAACACGTGGGGGTCAGCGCATGAGCATCTCCCTACGCACAAACAGCGCGATCACCTGTCAACGTCCGGACATGCCTACGCGATGATTTCGCGGTTTTGGTGGGCTTGCCGATGGCGCTCGGGTCGATGGTGGATGTCATATTGCCTCGAGGTGAGGGTTACGCAGGAGGATGCGGGTGGCGAAGGGGTGAGGAAATCTAGGACGTCGGGAGGTCGCGCACTGGTGAAAGTACGCGATGTACGGGCGCAGAAGAAGGGAGGAGGAGGAGAACCCAACGAAGAAGTCGCACTTTATAGGACCGGAGGCGAGCCGTGCATGCGTCGTGCGAACTGTGACGCCATACATTTCTGCATCTCTCTAGGCCGGCATCATTCACCGACACCCGTCCCTTGCTCTAGAACGCGTCCACCACAGCCAACGTGCTCTCCCGCATCCTTCGCCCGAGTCGTCTGCCCCCACACTCTCTCTCCTCCTTCGTAGTAGCTACACTCGCTCATGCGACTCTTGGACTCTGCAGAGACTCGCGACCGCCGCTCGACGACTCACAAAGTAGCAGTTCTGGAAGGAGATCTTCTGAACAACGCCGCAACGAACTCAAGTCCGTTCTTCCGCTCAGCTGTTCCAAATCTTATCCGCATCCATCATCGACGACGCGACACCATCACGGGGGTCTCCAGCGGGGCGCTGTCACAGTCCTGTGCCTTCCCCCAGGTTGTTCGTCGAGTCTTCTACGTTCACAAGGTTGTATTTACGCAGCTGCTGAGTGGAGCAGACTGGAGTCACTCAGCACAATGGACGCGTCGCATAGGCTCGCGATGTCAGGCCCCTTCAAGGTAAAACCCCCCCTTCAACAACACCATCTCTTCGAGAAGAGCAAAGAGGACCCCATCGGACAACCACAACACAACCTCTGACCCTCTCCCCATAATTATCGTGAGAGACTGCAAGCGCGGACGCTCACGATGTCCACCTCGAGGTACTTCTAGGCAGCACTCCACACCTCAACTTTACGTGGGAGCAGAAAGCCCGAGAACATGTGCGCAAAACACCTCAACTTTACGTGGGAGGAGAAAGCCCGAGAACATGTGCACAACAGAACATGTGCGCAAACCGTCGAGTGCTTTCGGTGCCTCCAGAACGGAAGTAGGGCGGTACTGGTGACATGCCAGTGTGCGAAGCTGCTTTGAATCGAGCTGCCATCCGGCTTCTACGCCCATGAAAATATGAAAGCGAGATACACCATTGCTTTCTGTGATGGGCCAAGCCCCACCGTCCGAATGGCGGAGCTAGAAGCTCTTGGGATGTGTACTTGGCTTGCATCAGTACGTACAAACGCCCCCCGAGACTTGGAGGTTGCGGGATAAGCAGGTGTTACTTCGGTCAGGGTAGCGGCAACAGAAAACCTCTCCGCCTTGTCGGAAAATCAGGGAGGCCTCTTGTTGAGACTAGAGTTCTGGTCTTCTTCGGTCCGCGTCGAGGATCGCTCGGAAGCGGTAACTGTAGCTTGGACCATTTACCCAGTTTGCATGTCTTTCTTCATCATCCAGCCGTCTGCAGAGAGGTGTGAACAAGGACTTTGAATTGGGTGTAAGCATGTTAATCATTATCGAGGAGTGTAGCTATCTGGACACATTGAGCTCGAGTCATCAATGCATCTGAGAGGACAGAGCTTGGACACACGCCAGCTTCCCAGACATTAATTACTTTGAAGCCTCTACTAGCTAGATGCGAACACTGCTACATATTCCCGCCGAAACCGGACAAGTCTGCCTAAAACCGTCTTCTTCGGACCGTGCACCTCGAGGCGGTCTCGGAGCAATCATTTCTGCTGGCCTGCATATGTTCAGTGTCACAGATTATGAAGCTGAAGAGTCGCCCTGCATTGCCATCACTTGATTCAATCCAGCCAAAAGAGATCTGACTTCGAGTTTACTGAGCTCACCATTCCGAACCGACATATCTAGCGACGTATAGTGGCATGCAGGCCAGTCCACCCGAGCACGTCAATCGGCCCAGCAACAACATCGGCAAACGAGAAGCAAGGGCGGCAGCAGCACACACACACACACAGATTTAGCTTCGCGTAGATCCCTCGTTATATCTAGGATCGTCCCTCGTCCCAGCGGGTATCTCCAACCATCAGCTCCCTCGCGCATCAGGGGCAATCCCGGAGATTCACGTCTCACTGGCAGGGGTAAGTCCTTCGAACACACCTCCCGCGAAGCCCCAGATTGACTCAGACTCTCGACCGATCGTCCGACCCCCACAAAAGGCAAGACAGAAGAGGATCCGGAGTGGTAAGAACACCTTGAGCGAACGTGGGTTCGGATCCTTCGGCATTTTGAAGCCTGTAGCCTCAGTCCTCAGGCCTGACTTGGGTGGCGATGCGCCGGTATCCGCGCCGCAGGACATTTTTACTCGTCTTCGCGATGGCGAGGAAGGCGGTCGTGCATGGCAGGTGTTCACCATGCCAACGGGACGAGAGCGGCGCACCGCAGAGAGAGCATATGCTCGCTGGGGATAACATAGAAGCCGATACGATACCTTCCCGATCCGAGACATAGAATAAGTTACACACAGCATGTACGGAGGCACCGGTACGTATGCGGTCCCAGACCGCCCCAGAGCCGTCCGGGCAGCCCGATGCCCGCAGGCACAGGAGCGGCTTCAGTCAGAAGTCGCTGCCAGATAGCTCTGCAGGAGAGGGAAGCACGGTGCAATCAGTCAAAACGTGCTTCCTGATAGAGAGAGCGACTCACCTCCCGGTCCTCCAAGAACTCCAGGTAAGTCAGTGCGACTGCAATGTAGAAGGCGGGCTCGACGCCGAGCACTCGACACTGCTGCTCGTCCAACTCGATCAGCCCTGAGCTGCATCGGGCGGTCCACATAGGTGTCCGGTCGTGAAAGGTCAACAGCGGGGTCGGAGTGAGTGGGTTCGCGCCCGCCTGACCCGCCGGGGGCACTCCTGGAGATGCAGCCTTGGGTGATCCTGGTATTGGTGACAGCGTGAACGAATAGCTGTGACTCGGGGCATTGTTCTTGATCACCGCCATGAGCTTGGTGAAGATGGACACAGGCTGCGTAGACTCGGGGATGTGCGGCCTCGAGTGAGGCGTCAGGATGAAATGCGTGATCGCTGACTGCAGCAGGGGTTGCGACTGCCTTCTTAGGGCACGAGGGGGCGACATCGACACCGAGTTGAGCTTCGCGTGTACCGAGCGTGGGGAGGGCGGGTGCACGACCACTACGGGCCCTGTGGGCGGCGTGGGCGGATAGAAGTGTTGTTCGCGCGTTGTGCCTTCCGTGAGTGTTACCTCGGAGTCGGTCGAGTGATTTGTGAGCGTCTGGGGACGACCATCTGACGTGAATCCTGCGAGCGGTAGATTCGTCCTACAGGAAAAGGACAGCGCGGCTTCGGCGTGGTACAGAGAGGTCTGTGGGAGTGGGAGAAGCGGTATGAAGACCCCTGGCGGGAAGGACGGCGTTCGTAGTCGAATGTACCAGCCGCGTTTGGGGCGGTGGACTGTCCAAAGGATTGTGGACGTTGCATTGTCCTGACAAGGATTTTGACTCGATACAGAGAACGATGCACGGGGAATTCTGGTACACTCACAACGATGTGTTCGAGAATCTCATCGTCCGTTAGGAACCTTTCCTTCACAATGTGAGTTTAGCTGCGCGGCCCCATTAGTCCACCATGTCTCGCAGGTTTACTCGCCTTGTACCATACCACCTTAGCCGATCCTTCCTCGCAGACATTCACTCTCATGTCCTCTAAGACGTCCGAGCTACGTTATAAGATATGAAGATAAGCGCATACCAGGACATGCATAGGATAGGCCAAGCGATCACGTACCTTTGAGCAACATATCGTGTACATCCAGCTCGCCCACTACCTGCAGCAGGTCCCTGCATCCTGAGCTCTTGGTCTCTGCGAGATACTCCTTTCGTGCTAGGATGAGGAGAATGGAGACAACCAAAGGGAGGGGAGTACTACTATTAAGGGCACTGACAGCACTCCTCCTCTGGCGCTTACGAGCTGTAGTGGGCATAGAGACGCCCATTAACCTAGCATGGGCGCTCGATTATGACTGCCATAAAGCCTTCTGTAATCAGACCCCAATGACATAGCTACCACAACTGGCCGCCTTGCCGAAAACATCTTCCGAAAATCCACCTTCGAGTTAATATGCTTGGGGTATAGTCGTACATATGCTTTGGACAATTGCCTACCTGAATAACTGACATGGACATGATTGCTACTCCGAGTCAGTCTTCGGTACATCCGCGAGCTCGAGCCGTTCTGGCATCCGAAGATAATTTGTCTAACCTCCTTGCGATCACGACTGACAGCATTGTAGCAGCTCCAGCAAAGCTCACGATTGTGGTCAACCTCTTCAATGTAATCTCGCCAGCTCTCCCACCACTTGAGCTTGAGGGCACGCTCCTCGTTGAGCATTCCACCGTCCAGCATTTTCTGGATGATCGGCTTGCAAGTAGCTGGGCGCACACAGGCAGGCCCGATCCCTCCGGAGAACACTTTGTGAAGACACCAAATTGAGGCCTCTGCGGTCTCCCACTTGGCGCACAGACATCGCCCGATGTCCTCTGGCGTTAAGGTTTCGTACGTGCCGTCTTCCCGCATGAACCCCTGGTGGGGGTTCACAGAGTCCAAGAGCGACGATGACAGGAGGGCAGTTGGAATCATCGAAGTTGTCACCGTTAGTCGCGCGAGGTTGACGACTCCAATAAAATGCAAATCGTCGAACCCAGGCGGTTTGAAGGTGGAGACGCTCATCCATGCGTCGAGGTCATCTGTGTAGTATTTCTTCAGATGCTCCAGGTTGCGCTGTACCATCTGGTTAACTTGGTATTTGTGGCCAAGTCAAACTTGCGCGGAGAGCTCGTGGTACGTGGGGTTTGCCTGCGCTACTCTGCAATGTTCTATCGATTAGTCCATAGTTTGCTGGCTTGCTGGATGACGCAACTCAGTGACTTTCCCGGAAAGAAAACCCGAAGGAAGTGTCGGACGTCCTCAGGAGAGTCTTTGAGGTGAATCACGGCTGAAGGCCTTGTGCTACTCTGATCTGGGTTGAAGACATCTGGTTGAGGGAGAGATAACATGTCTCGAAACACCGGGGAATGTGAGATCAGCGGAGTCTTCCAGACACGGAACTCCACGTCCCGAGAGACCAGGGTGAGGTTCCCGCTGTCGAACCATAACTCAGCGTCACGATGCCGCGATTCGGTTTGAACGCCCACGCTTCGGTTTGGCGTCTCGTGGACGTGAGCAGGCAAGTCAGCGTGGGCGTACCTCACATCAAGATGTCGAACTAAACCGACCTTCTTGCGCGCTCTCGTTCTGTGGTTCTGCTCTCTTAAAGCCCCAGAGGTCCCATAGTTTTGAACTGAGTTTCACGGCTTGCTCCGCCTGTCTACCGGAGTCCCAACATCCGAGCATCGCATAGCACTCGGGGCATAGCAGGCGCTCCCTGTCATTCTGCTCCACACAGTACGTCCACCAGCTCTTCTCACGAAAGGTGACGTGAAAAAGGTAGTCCTCATTGTCCCACAACTTGAGGCCGATGCTCTCAAGCACAGAGACGCACGTCTTGGGGCGTCTGCATCCCTCTGCAACCACCTTTCTGAAGACGTTGTGAGTTGCAACGGCGCACGCTCGAGAGAGAGGCGCTCGGCCAGTCATGATCCGAGTAAGGTCGTCTAGCGCGAGAGTCTCGTGCGTGCCGTCAGCGCGTGCAAAGCCTGCATAAGCCTCTTTGCCGCGGACTGAGCACCTCATCAGCGCTGTAGGGAGCAAGGAGTCTGTTCCTGTGAGACGGGCGATGTTCACCACTCCGATGACATGGTTGGGTTCGAAACCCGGAGGGAGGAAAACGTCAGGGTGATCCCAGACCTTTATGTCAGCGGTGTCGGGGAAGTATATCTTCAGGTTATGTTATATATCCAAGCTTGCCTGAACCACCTGGTTGACACCGTATTTACCTCCCAAGCGTACCTGTGCGGAGACTTCATGATATGTGGGTTGGAGTAGGCTTAAATATCATATAACAAAGCAGTAGTAAGCGGAGTGTATCAAATATATGAGAGTGCGATACATGCCTCAAAGACCCATTACCAGAGAAGAATGCCAGTAGGAACCATCGAAGGTCTTCAGGCGTGTCTGTGAGGCGGAGAGTTGAACATGTGGGAATAAGACCGGGAAGTGACAACCAAGCGTCCAGGGCAATACCACTGTCCTGACTTGATATCATCTCCCCTAAAATGGATGAGTGTGCAATGAGTGGCTCTCTGTAAACGCGAAACTCGGTCTTCCCAGCAATGAGGACGAGATCACCATCCTCGAACCAAAGCACTTCGTCTCGCTTCGGAGGCCCAGCGATGGGCTCACATGCGGGATCCTGGGTATAATTATGGCATAATAAGCTATCGATGTCGGGGGTTGTCTGGACACCCGTATCCCGTCGTCTCATTGTCTGAGTACTGCCAGCCTGAGGACTCGACGTTTCGTGGGATGATCCTGCCACAGTATCATCAGCTTCCGACATGCCGTTTGCTACTGAGCTACTGTTGTGGTTCGTAGTCACCCACGCCAGAACAAGCAGGATACACTCACGAGAATAACCTCCACAGGACCAAGGCAGGGAGTGTATGGCAGGTTCCACAGGTGGTCGCATCTAAAGTTAAAAGTAGACTTCTGTCGACAAGCCATGGACGTGATGCACGGCGCCCCCTCGTGGCCGGAGGCGCCTTCGCTCGAACCTTAATGATCTCGAACTTGTACACGGCATGCTTACCATGTTCCCAATCGCGTAGTCTGCACTGGTAAGTAGGTTCGATGCCTCCGGAGACTGACTCGAAATTGTACAGGTCTTTCATTTGTTGATCCGCCTCCCACATGACAGGCTGTACTGATCATATCCTCTAACAGCGTCTGCTTTGTCCTCGGACCGGCGTAAGTTCAATCATCGTCTTCCTCTCAACAGGCTTTCACCAAACAACTATTCTGCGTGAGTCAGAGGGTAAGTAACATCAGCTACACCTTTTGCTGATCAGCACTACTGCTCCTTTGTAGGGCTGCATCGCAGTATCATGTCCTCCACGCCACTAGTATCCACAGATAGACAGGAAGTGGACACTCACTCTTGTGAAGAGGCAACGCCCACGACATCTGATGTGGGGGACTCCTGCTGTGCAAGTTCGGGGATAACGACAACCACTCTCAAGTCACCACAGCCTGACTATGAGTTTTGGCTCGACGATGGCAATTTGACTCTCATTGCGGGCGATGCTGAATTCAGGGTCTACAAGGGACCCATCATAGCACACTCGTCTGTGTTCAAATCGATGCTGTTATTACCTCAACCAGACGGCTCTACATCTCAGGCTGCCGCATGTATATGCAACCACAAGCCCGCCATCGTCCACTTATCTGACTCGCCCGAAGATCTTAGGCATCTTTTGCGCGCTCTAGTGCCAGGCAAGACGCCGCAGTGAGTACGATTGGCCTCTGCGCTGAGTGATATGATTATTCATCTGATCCTTTGTCCCAGGATAGCGCCAGATGAACTCAGCTTCCACGCCGTGTCAGCCTGTATCCGTCTCGGAGATAAGTATGACATCGACTCGGTCGTGCAACGTAGCGTCGCATACCTCAAAAAGTATTTCGTAGAAGGCTTCGACACATGGGCCCGCATTGATCCTCCGCGCCCCCCAGCATTCAAGGCGATCCACTCCATCGGAGTCGTAAACCTCGCGCGAATGACGAACACGCCATCTCTCCTTCCCACTGCGCTTATGGGCTGCTGCATGCTCGACGCCTCGGAGCTCGTAAGTGGATTCACGCGCGAAGACGGGACACCCGAGAAACTCTCTGCAGAGGACATCGGCCGGTGCTTCCTCGGGCGTGCGAACCTCATGCAGACAAACACGCTGGCCACACTTGGGCTATTCAATCAAACGCTATCTCCGGGCTGTACCCGTCGTGATGTCTGCGCACCCGTGTTCCTCAAGCTGATCGATGAGCTGCGGAACAACGAGCGTGTGGTGTGCACCCTTGAGTGGTTCAAGTATTGGTCCGACTACATCGATGGAAGGGATGACGATCGTAGGATCTGCGCACCGTGCTACAAGATGCTGCAGGAGCGCGAGAAGCAGGCACATCGGGATGTCTGGTCTAAAATGCCCGACCTCATGGGCGTCACGGTGGAAGGGTGGGCTGCAGACCTTGTCCCGATTGCCGCTCCGGAGACAAATCAAGTTGTCGATGGTCAGGTGAGCACTATCACAGCTCCGTACATCGCAACCTCAGTACCTGACAACTGAAGATCTGAGAATGTTTCCCATTCTCTATGTGCATACCCTCCTCTCTTATGGTGTGACATTCTGAATTGACATACCCATTTATCTGAGAAATTTTCATATCTACCTATATAGATTGTCTGTACCGATCTCTCAGTCTATGATGTGCCTACTCAACTTATCTCGTGAGCGTTGCTCCACAAACGCCCTGGTCGCTCTTTGTCCAAGGCACTTGTACTACTAACTAGTTCTGTGTGCCGTCTCAAATCTAATCACACGGACTTAGCGAGGCCCCCATAGCTCTCTAAGGAGCCGGTGCAGGTAGGTGATGTCCGATTGGAGCTCGACGACTGATAGACGACTTCATCGAGGGCCTGTGTGGCGAGTTCGAGTCCTTCTCCGAGCTTGCCATTCGTTGTGCGGCAACACTCTCCTGTAGGCTTCTCAGATGTCCGTGGAGCATGAAAGAGGTTGTAGATTGTGAGTCTGAGTTTGCACAAGTCCTACCCTCCCGGCTAACGTGTCACGATACTCGACCATCCTCGGGTCAGATCAGAACCAATCGATGCGGCTACTTGATCGCTCGCTTGAGTTCATACTAGTATTGAGACGGAGGTCCGTACCCACTCGTTACTGCCGCGATAATCGACACTTGCTGGCTGACGCGTAGGGGTAGTCACGGCATAGGATATACTGTGATTTTGCTGCTCAACTTTCTTGGTAACAGGAGTACAGTAGTACATGTTATCTCTCTCCACTAAAAGCTCATACATCCGAAATGACAAGTCTAAGCCGTACGGGTACTGCATTGTCCGTTGTAAGGAACAACTGTAAAACCTCCCACTTGACTGCATGCTAACGAATTCCAGGGCAGAATGACAGATCCTCCGGAAACACGTCCTCGTCACGGTAACCTGGATAGTCGTGCTCATTCCCAGGCCACATCGTCTAGGGCAATCTGAGCTGCTGGTTCTCATATCACAAGTCACAAAGTCATCTTGATCTCTCAGGATGCTGAAATCAGAAAGTATATGGGACCGCCCATTAAGTACTTTCTCGTCTTCCGCGACATGCTCTCTCTGCCTCCGCTTCTGCCTTCTGAGAGGCTTCCATTCTTTCTGGTCATCAACATCTCAGAGCACACAAACGATCCCAGGTGGCTCCAGGCGTGTTTTATCTCTGAGAGCTCGTCGGAGTACATGCCACCTCTCAAGCGGCGCCATATGTTCAACAATGACATGCCGGTCATTGAACGAGTATACGTACCCACACTTCAACACACTCTTGTCCATCGTCCAGATGAGAGACATCGACGAAGTCGTCAAGGTCGCACTCGCCTACCTGGAGGGTGCATCGCTGGATGAAGAACCGCTCGGGCGTGCCCCACTCCTCTCCCCTCGAATGCACCGGCGTCGTCAACATCGCATGGGCTGCCTGCGCACGAAGCAACCTTGAGACGTCCCCCGAGTCCTCTATCGTCCGACTTTGGCGTCGAACAAAGTCCGTAGGAGCACGGAGGTGACATTTCAAGTTGGGGAAGACTCTATTGGAGTGAGGAGTCTGCATTGCTCTCTACGCTCGGCATTAACTTAGTTTTAGACTTCTAGCAATCCTTGTCCATCACAAAAAAGGCGTCGAACTCATCAGGCGTACAGTAATAATTGCATATCATATGTTATTATGATTAGATAGCATAGTTGTATGAGGTTATCAGTGTATCATAAGTCTTCCAGAATCTCGGGCTGGATGGGCCGGACTACCGCAAGACCAGCACTACAGAAGTTAACCTGAAGCGTGGTGGTAGCTCTGGTTTGAGATCTTCAGCGATTGGTGTTTCTACACTTGCTGCAAATGATGGACCGTTGGGGCCCGGCGAGCTCTAAATTTGGATCAGCTGCGGTGCCTCCTTGTCTATTAATACTGCCCAGGACCGGAGTAGCCCTGACTGTGTGACGTGAGTATCGTTTGTGAACACGAACGGAATGAATAATCCGTCTGAAACATCAATAATATATAAGCGAGATATTTTCCAGATCCCGGAACATATGGGTAGGAATGTCTCTCTGGCCAAGTTGATGAGTTCCCAACTTCCCACTGCCCAGGCATCGCTCACAAAGATATCAATACCGCACCATACCACCATTGCGGTGTCATCCCTCACAGCCAAACGTGACATTACCATGCCATCCAAGAAGTATGCTGGGATGTGGCACTACATGAAACAGAGCTTCCGCCCACCGGAGCCAACATTCAGCATTAGTCAAATTCCAGATATGAGTGGACACGTCGTCCTTGTAACTGGTACGCTGGGCATAGTTCTCACATGCATTTTGTGTGACTCAACTCCCTGTGTGTAGGCGGTAACGTTGGTATTGGGTACTTTATTATAAAGGCAACCAGTCCAACAATTCACCTCTACTCGCTGTTTCTAACGATCCAGGACAGGTACTTTTGGAACGCAATGCAAAAGTATATATCGCAGCTCGTAGCAAGGAGAAGGCCGAAGGAGCGATTGCGACACTGAAACAGGAAACGGGGAAAGAAGCCATCTTCATTCAGCTAGACCTATCAAGTCTTGCTTCCGTCAAAAAGGCAGCAGAGGAATTTCTCAATAAAGAGCGCGAACTGCACGTCTTGTTTAACTGCGCGTGTGTACTATTGGCCCCTGGGATTACCGGAAGATCGGAGAAGCTGATAAGTAGCGCTTGATAGGGGGGTTACTAGACCGCCCACGGAACAGCTCACAAAGGAAGGCTACGACTTGCAGTGGGGCACGAACGTCGTCGGGCACTTCTTCCTGACGCAACTGCTCATCCCCGCACTTATTGCAGGCGGCGAGACGTCTTCAGATCATCGCGCGCGCGTGGTGACGCTGTCGTCCGGCGTCGCGCACGCGGGTGAATTGTGTTGGGAGTCCTTCAAGGATAGTCCCGCGCGACGGAAGATGTTGTCTGAGGAGTTGTATTTCCAGAGCAAACTTGTGCGTCTCTTCGCTGTGTTCCCTCTTGCTGTTGGGAGACTCTGACAATGAGAAACTTGGGAGGGCAGGGAACCGCTGTTCTTGCCCGGCAGTTTGCGAAGAGATACGGCGACAAAGGCATCGTCTCTATTGCAGTCGACCCCGGGAACGTCAAGACACAGATGATGCGATACGCATCCAAACTTGAGCGGAGAATCGCAGTATGAGTCTTGCGTAGTTTGGTCCTCTCTGACTCTAATCCCCTTCCCATCACTAGAACATCTTATTACTGTACCCCGCACAATATGGAGCGCTCACTCCCCTCTTTGCTGGCACGATGCCCGAGGCGCTCAATTACAATGGCAAGGTATCGTTCTTTCCCCACACTGGCAGCACCTCACAGCTTTACTGAGCATCGTGGATTCGCTCATTGACCACAGTTTCTCATCCCGTGGGCCCGTCTGAGTAAACGTAACCCAGATGCATTTGATGACGATGAGATCGGCGACCGGCTGTGGAAATGGCTCGAGGACGAAATCAAGAGTTTCGAAGGGCCGCCCCAGTGTGTGACCAGCCCTGATACGGTACTTACGATGCCTCATCTCTCGTGTTCACCAGCTGTTGCACCACCCAGCAGGTGTTGATATTTTACACGTGTGCTTCATGGGCGTATAGGGCGCCATGCATATCCGATGTCAGGACTGTGAGGGAACGGGTCAACTATGTCACATCAGCCTCAGGAGTGCTTGCATACAGTGTTAGCAGAGAATGGGATGCCGTCAAACCAAAAGTCGTTGAGGGTGAACAATAATCTCGCCAACATGAGTTAATTGCGGTGTTTTTGAGCGACACATGCATTGTGGGAAGAGGGTGCATGTGAGAAGTATGTCTGGAATTTGGAGTAATACTAATAGACACAGCCTGCCAAACAAGGACAGAGGCAATGAGTGTGTCTTACTCACTACAGTGCTGCGAGTCGTACCCTGAACCGGACATGTGGGCGCCGTTCGCCTGACATTTCGCCCTCTGAGAGCTCGTGGGCAGCGGTCGTGCAGGCATTATAATCCCGAGAAAGTTCAACAGACTAACCATTCATCCCAACCTGAAGACCCTAACCCTACAGGAATTCCCATGCACGTCATGGGATCCTCTCACCCTTTGGTTCCGGTTGTCATCCGCATAAATCTAGCCAGCCATCGCGACACGTTTACGACCCTAAACTAGTCAATACACTGTCCTTCGAAATAAGCTGTGGCATGGAGGTTAACATGAGCAGCAACCCACAATCCCCACAGTTTGCCATCTTCAAGGATTGTCTCGCTCGCCGCGTCCTCGCCGAACCGGGAATCCTCCCAGAAACAAACGCAGATGGACTATCCGGACAAGACGAAGCCGATGCAGTGGACGATTTCGCCTCCTACCTCGCAGAAGAGATTTGGCCTGCCCTCCCCGCCTCACTTCGCTCCGCAACGCACGAATCGCATGCGACCCTCCCGTCCATCGACTCCCAGTCGGACTCGGACGATTCCACGCTCGAGAGTGTCATCCCTCCCACGGTCTCTGACACCCTCCTCTCCTGCGGGCTCATCGATAAATCAGACTCCTCCGTCACCTTCTTCAAGAGAGTGCTGAAGGACTATCTCGCAGAAGCGTGCGCGCCCCCGCCCGCGTGGTCCAAGACGCGCACGACCGAGTGCGAGATCTGCGAGCGCGCGGTCCCGCTCACGTACCACCACCTCATCCCGCGCGAGGTCCACGATAAGGTTCGGAAGAAGAAGTGGCACCCAGAGGCGATGCTGAACTCTGTTGCGTGGCTGTGTAGGTTAGTGCCATGCCTCTCCACACGCAACTAGATTCGTACTGTAGTGTTGAGATTCTGGGTCGTGGTCACCAGAGCTGTAGATCTCAAGGAACAGTCCATGTCTCCACCAACCGCTCTGATTCATGACACTGACAATGATGATCACGACAGACCGTGCCATTCGGCCGTTCATAACGTTGCAAGCAATGAGGACCTCGCGCGCGAGTTCCACACTGTTGAGCTCTTGCTGGCCCGCGATGACATACAGAAATGGCGGAAGTACGCAGCAAAGCAGCGGTTCGGCGTCCGGCGGGGTTGAGCGTGATGAGTAAGTACGCAGCAAAGCAGCGGTGCGGCATCCGGCGGGGTTGAACGTGATAAGCGGGGTTGAGCGTGATGAGTAGGCAGGAGGGGTTTCTTCAGCTGGAACAGTAGCGCATTGCAGAGGCTGACATTGAACCAGAGAGCGCTGGCAAGATCATCATTACCATTATAATAGGGGATCTTTATGCGTTACCGTCATCTGGAACACACGACGTATCCGCACCGGTGTGCGTCAGAGCATCTTTCGAGCTGGACGCACCGACGCGATACGCACCTATGGCATCGATTCTCATTCTCTTTGAGGTGATGTATGCCAACCGCTGCACATCATATCAGCAATTGTAGCGACTCGGGGTCCGGCCGGCCACTCAGCAATTGAACCGCTACACTCACCAGTCTTGATATAGGGGATGTTGCTTCCAAGCGGGGTTAAGTAGAGAGTGAATAATCACGGAGAGTCATACCCGCGAACGTCGCTGTCAGTGACAAGGACGTCAGGATGAACTCGCTATGGAGAACGGTATATCGGTAAAATGACATTCAGAAACTTACCTTCCTTGCGATATTACCGGTTACCCCGGACAGTCAACAGTCGTTCTCAGTACTAGTGTGAGAGTGCATAAGAGTGTCTCACCGTCGGTTCTTCCCCCCGGTTACATACTGCTCGGTGGGCTCAGCGAACGCGAACTCGTGCAAGCCGACATCTACCGCCTAATTCACTACTCGAGTCGTCCCTCAAGGGCGACCTTCTCCTGGTCCGCCCACCTCAACGTTGTACGACTCGGAGCCGATCTCTGATGCTTGGTGATTCGCCCAAAACGTCTCTTGAAGACAACGCCATAGCACAGCAAATTCAAACAATCTGACTGCCGGAAATGCGCTCGTTGGGAGACTAGAGGCTGTGCAACGGCAGCATAAGTACACGCAAGAGAGATTAAACGACGCCCGGTTGTGCGTGTGGCGGGCGGGGGACGCCGTGCTCGGCAGCATGCACAATCTCACCGCAAGGAACACCTGGTGACTGGGGGCCCGTACCGCCGCACCATCTCGCTCATGAGCGGTGGATATGACACACTAGGTGATAGCCGATGGTGAGCAGTCGCGTCACACGAAGGACGCGCGAGATGGGTATGTACATACCACTGTGAAATCCCATGAGGCGGGGACACCGCCCCCCCGCCCCGCCCCGCCCCCTCCCGCGCCGTCACGACGCACGATATAATACATTGACCAGTCTACAATCCAACCCTACATGGAGAACGTGCGTGGTGCACTGATACAGTCCGAACATCGGATGCTATTGCTGTACGCTCTCCTCCTTGCCCTTCTCAACCGCGGACGGCGTCTTTGGCGGCTCCCTGGGGTGTGAGGCCCGCGCACGCTTCCGCGACTCGATGCGGCGCACGAGCCATGTGAAGACGGTGAGCGTCCCGCAGGACATGAGGATCCACGCGACGATCACCGCAGCGTTGCGGCCGAGGTGGCAATTTGTGTCGAACATGATCGTCCGGAGTGCCTGCGAGCTGTGGGCGGACGGGCGGGCGGGCGAGCGGGCGGGCGATCAGCATTACGACCTTTTCCACCCCTTTGTGATAGTATGCAGTACTTACAGATTCCTGAACGCCGAACGCCGAACAATTAGCCACGGGCCACAGACAAACATGTTATACTCACCAGATCGGAAAACCGTTGCCATATGTGTAGAAGGGATTTTGCAGTTCCTCAGGAAGCACTACGGGCGCGACATTGTACAGGATCTGATGGAAGAGGTCAAAGACGAGTCGGAGTGTAGGTAGCCTTTGCATTAAACAGCACACACCAGGATGAAGAGGAAGAAGGGCGCAAAGCGTGGCGTCACAACCGTAATCATAGCCTCTATCGACAGGCCGAGGGCAGCCATGCCCAGGTATATATAGACGAAGGAGAGGAGGAAGCCAGCGCCGTCCCCGAATCTGCGAACAGGATTCTGTGAGCCGTATGGGGAAGGGGGGGGTGGTGTGGTTAGTGACATACTTCGTTCCGAGCGGTAGACCGAATGCAACGTTGACGAGGGCGTAGCTCATGCTGAGCGGAAGGTACGCGAGAAGCGGGACGAAGATCCGGAGCCATATGTACGACAGGAACGGCATATGTGCGTCAACAAGTGCACGCGCAGTCGAGTTTGCCATGGTCTGATCGTGCGGTCAGAATGTAAACGGTGACAGCTGCGGGTGTGTTTACTCACGATCATGAATCTGAGGGGGAGAGGCGAGGCATAGGCATGAGTCTGAGAAGCAGGCGCAGCCCGGAAGGACTCACGAGAATATGCATAAAAATATGTTGCCGACGAGGGTGACCGCCTGCGCCGCCGGCGCATTGTACGGCCGGAGGTTGACCATCGTCCAGCTGATGGCTGGGGTGATCGTCTGAGGCGCGTTCGCAATCAACTGCAGAGCCGTCGAGTTTGGTTCGCCGTTTGAGTTGATCTGCGCAAAGTACCGCTGCGCTGTCTGCGTCGCATACGCAGAAGTGGTCGCCTGTAGCATCTGGGTTGTGAGCGGGACGAGATAGTTTCCGGTTGCGATTTCCTGTCGAGCCTGAACCGCTAGTGAGCCCAACTGAAAAGTGTGTTCTGGCAAGGAACAATACCTGGGAGTAGAAGACCTTGATCGCCCTAGTTGGGTCATAGGTTTCGTCGCCGTTGACACGGGCATGAGACAATCTCGAAGTCGTATTTGGTTGGACTGGTCGGAAAGCGTGGTTAGTATGTGTGCAAAGTACCCTGGATAGGGATCATCCATGCATAGATAAGATATACGGACCAACGACAGCGACCCAAATGCGCTCCTCCAGTACCAATCGCTGTACGTGGTCATCTTCCCCAACGTCACGCGGGGACATGAACTTCCAGTTCAGTTGTGGTCCAGGAGCTGTGTAGTTCAGCACAGCCTGAGTGAGGCTCTGGCCAACGCGAGCGCCATCGCGGTCGATGAACCAGGCCTCGAGGTTTCCTACTAGGTTTGCCGAGTTGGAAAGAGCGCCCCAATACCTGTATCGTGGGCGTCAAGAGGCATGCACTAGTATGTATAGAGGTCTGGATCGACGTACACGGGAAGGCATATCCACATCAAGACCATGATCAACGCCGTCGCCCGAACGATGATGATGAAGTACTGCCGGCGGAGAGGGGCGAACTCTGGCGAGAAGACTGCAACGTTGGGCGCCCTCGAATGAGTAAAAGAGTGGCAATTCCAGCGAAGACAGATCCACTCACAGCCGCGAACCAGCGGAGGCTGGACGGGTTGCAAGTCCACATCGGCGATGAAAGAAGACTTCCGGCTGGTTTTATTTTGGTCATGGAGGTCGTCTTGCGAGACGCCGCGCGAGACTTGGAATGTTTGTGATTCCTCGGCAGCTCGGCATGCCGAGGACCCGTGGCTGTTGGTCCGCGCAGCGTGGACGGAATCTGCGGCATCTGCCCGGCTGGCTTGCGCGGCCATGTCCATCTTCCAAGATCCGTGGACGATGGGCGGTATGGACGTGGTCGTCGTTGAGAACAACGACGGGGAGTGACAGCGGTACGCGCGATGTACCTTACATGGGACCTCACTAAAACGGAACGGACGCTTACGAGTTGCAATAACTGACAACCCCAACATCTATATCAATCCGATATGGTGTAGTGGTTAACATTATCGCCTCTCACCTCTCACGCGATAGCCCGGGTCACGCGATAGCCCGGGGTTCGATTCCCCGTGTCGGAAATTTTCGATCTCTTTACTTTATTCACCGATCAAGTGGTTCCTCCGAATGGAAAATGAACATTGGTAGCTCGCAAATTGATGATGTACCGGCAGTACTACTAGTAGTCTTTGTTCCAGACTTCCACATCATCCCTTCGTTCTCCTATGTTACCACCATCATAACAGCCCGACTGGGCGCTCCGCCTTCTGTTGTACCTTTCTCTATCCCCCCCAAGTACATACGACTTCGTCTACCAGTTGGTGTTTTGAGAGGATTTCTCGTCCTGCACGTAATTAGTAACTCTCCCTAAACCCCATTATCCCATCATATCACCTGCAAGATGCACTTAACCTTACGGCTACGGTTTGACTAGCGACATGGCAGTGGCAGGTGGTATCTCAGGCTGGGCGTTGCAGAAGTCTTCAATATTCCATTTGATCAATCAATGGTCATGGATCTTGCAAGAAGTGTCATCAGGTGTCAGCAGCCAAAGAGCTCCGTATGCCTTTCACTCATACTATGTGCAGGTACAACATGGACTTAGTGCAGAACTCCGCACTTGCGGAACACCACCAGCTCGAGGGGCACCAACTCTGTGTCCATATGCTGCCGCCCCGTTGAGGCTGTTGTTGAGGCTGTTGTGAGTCTTCTCGTGGGGATTTGGCAAAGGAGATGCTGTACAAGGGTGCGGTCGTCACGGTGGTCGCGAATAAAGCGTAGGTTCGAGTGCGATTTGATATACATCCTCTTACGTAGTCGTGTACGTGACCTTCTTCCTGCCTGACAGTTTGGTGTGTCAACTGCATCAGTCATGGAGAATGTCGAGTCGTCACAGTAAACGTCGTTTGGACGGGGCCATCATGGCATTACTCGTGATACTGCTTCGTGTGATCGCGTGTACACTTTGAACCGAGAAGCGGGCATCGGTTGAGTACGAGTGATGGTCCAGTGCCGTTCAGTAGCATGGCGTAAACGTCTCCTCGATCGAAGCCATGATCAACATATAGTCATTCGATAAGCATCGGTGCAAATGAGCCGGCGTATTGCTCGCATGATCTGGGTTGTCGGTTCGCTATAGTACTACTGCACAGTTTGAGCAACACACGAGCATGAAGTTCTCTCATTGAATATGTCGCATTCACCACCCGACTATCATATGCATACAAGGTACTCAGTAGACAACTGCTTGAAGAACAGTATTATAACCCAGTGAAGTTGCGCTCTGAGAGAGGGAGGTATCGGGGATGGCCGACGCAGAGGAATAGCCGATCTGTACTCGATCGCCGTATGACCCCGGATCTAAATATCTCAAGCGCCCTCACATCCATCTTTCAACTTCCTTCCTCGCCAGCTCATGAGCGCGCACGGCTTATTCCCAAAACATGCCACTCTGGCTACACTCGCAGTCAATGTATCGCTCAAGTGAGACATACAGGAGAAGACGAAGCCTTGAAGGTAGTGAACACAGGTGCTATCCAGACGAGAACGAGTGATGGTGCGCGCTATGCTTCTCGTCAACGCTGACGGGAGGCTGACGCGCGCACGGCCTTGTCACTACTATGACCATCTATGTAGCACTGACGGTACCCCCGTCTAATCCATTTACCCTCCTCAATTGTATTTCTACCCCGCATAATCCTCCACATTCAATGTCATCCCCTCCTATCCCGCCCCCGCTGCCCCACTATGGCTCCCCATCCTACCCCTACCCCCGCCTACACCGCCCCCAACGCCAAAGGCGCCTCTCAGCACACCGTCCTCTATAGCGGACGCACGGCCTCACACCCACTCCACATCCTCATCGTCGGCTGTGGGAGGGGCGGGCTCGCCGCCGCGCACTGTCTCGGCAAGGCCGGGCACAAAGTCACCCTCTTCGAAGCCGCCTCCGCCATCGGCGAAGTCGGC
>KN050034.1:14772-78312 GCA_000743315.1 Lignosus rhinocerotis TM02 | reverse complement strand
CAGCGCCAGTCGCGCCTCAACCAGCGCATCTTCCACCTCCCGGACGGCCCTGCGCAGCGCGCGCGCGATGCGGATATGCGCGCCGCGGGAGAGCGGGAACGAGAACGAGAGCGGGAGCGAGAACGGGAACGAGAACGGGAACGAGAACGAGAACGGGAACGAGAACGGGAACGGGAGGGAGAGGGAGAGGGAGAAAGGGATCGTCGTGGGGGTGGGGGAGACGCAGGGGAGGGCGCGCAGGGGACGACGCTGGGGGGTGTGGGGAGCGCGAACCAGTGGGCGGACGGGAGGAAGAGCGAGGTGCAGTTCGCGTATGATGCGGACGAGGCGGTTGAGAGGTGGTGGCGCGAGGGAGGCGAGACGCAGATCGCCGCGGAGGCCTGCAGCTGGGCGGACGGGTCGGAGAGAGGGCGGGCGAGGCTGTGAGCCGCTTGGGACATGGGATGGAGCTTGGAGGCATGTCGACGTTGAGACGTTGAGGGCTTGGAGGAGCCGTTTGGGACATGGGACATGGGCCTTGGAGCTGGGAGCTTGGAGGCTTGTCGACGTTGAACGTTGAGGGCTTGGACGTTCAACGTTCAATGTTCAGAGTCTGTACATTCGTTGTGGAATCGCTGTGCGTCTTTGCGCTCATTCTTTAGATTGGTCGACACATGGCGCTTGTACGCGTACGGTATGGGTATGTGTAGGATATTTGTGTTGTACTATACTTGCATCCCTGCGAATCTGATCCGTTCCCTTGGTCGGGGGTCGGGATGGATGGACTGGATCATGGCCGGTTGGAGCGACCAGTCGAGTCGACCGTATGAACTTGGACTGTGCAAAGAGCCCGCGGTGAACCGCGCCCTCATTCTAGGCAATTCGGAGGAGCTCGCCACGTCTGGATTCTAGTAGTTGAAATGCACGGACAAACGCGACGCCATTCGAGAGGCCCTCAACCCAACCCAAAGCGAATCGACACAAACATTGGACATTATCTTAACGCCGCGTTGAACGACACCTAGGCCAGGTTGTCCTATATGCATCAGATCCAGAGAGAGAGTCGAACACGGCCAATTAGATACTCAGAATACACATGAACATACCTGTTTGCTAGTGCTAGTAATAGCACCTGATCGCCGTCTTCGTGCGGCCTTGCGAAGCAGAGCTCAAAGCATAAGCACGGTAGAGTGTCGAACTGACCAGAGACCAGCCTCAGATCGTCCCGCATTCACGAGAACATGATCTGCCACGAGTGGATGGACACCCACCAGCGCTGATACTTAGATGTTCATGATCTCTCTACTGTATTAGTCGGGACCCGGGAAGCTTCAGGGTGAGGGCACGTACAATCATGGATGCCTGGAGGACAATGGTACAGCCGAATGTGTCAACGCGGCCATGACCATCAACGACGTCCACGCAGACCAGGAAATGGGATAACAGATACAGAGAAGATATGAACAATACCTCGCTCATAACGCTACCGAGACGACATGCTTCCCGCCCCCAAGCCGCACCTCCTTCCTGCGTCCCACCTGCACCGGCCCTTTCCCATCGACAGCGACCCTCCCCCCAACCGGGATCTTCACAACGCCAGATGTCCCCACAGGCACGTCGATGTCGAGCGTGAACCTGCGCCTGCCCGACACCCACCTGACGCCGAACCAGCCGAGCGGGGTGCTGAACCCCCCTTCCGCAGCAGGGAGCCCGGACAGGTGGGGCGCGACCTGCCACGTCCGGCCCTGCGGCGACGTAACGGTCAGGCCGAGGACGTAGTACGTGAGCGCGGAGGTCGGGCCCGAGCTCCAGCCGTGCGCGTGGCTCGTGTACGCAGGGTCGTAGTTGTATCCTCGGTAGCTCCGATAGCTGCAGCAGCCGGGAAGTGAGCGGGTCAGTCGCGGTCGGACATGTAGGCCATCAAGGTGACAAAGGGGAGGGACTGACGAGAGGGAACCGTTCGCCGTGAAGCCTTCGAGGAGAGTGGATTGGACGCTGAGGTTCGTGTAGAGCATGTAGCCCCACTCGCGGCGGAGGAGGTCCATGGCGATCTCGTCGTTACCGGCCTCAAAATGTGCTTGGAGCTGTGGGGAACTCGGATGAAGCCGTTGCGTACCGAGAGTCATCAGATCTCAAAAGCGCACCTCGAGCCCGCTGATGAACGGAGAGATTGTGTCCGGCAATTCAGGCGCGACCGGACCGAGGTCGTTCCAATTCCTGGTCAGGCCTTTACTGACAGAGGCTGCCTGCTCTTCTGACGTCGTCAGATTGTACAACACCGCCATCGAGTTGGCGTCCTGA
Source organism: Lignosus rhinocerotis TM02 (assembly GCA_000743315.1). Classification (NCBI taxonomy): domain Eukaryota; kingdom Fungi; phylum Basidiomycota; class Agaricomycetes; order Polyporales; family Polyporaceae; genus Lignosus; species Lignosus rhinocerus. The sequence goes on along the minus strand of KN050034.1, from coordinate 76,032 downwards.
GGACAGAGCGTCGTCGTGTCGTTGTCCCTGTACATTCCCGCGCTCTGGAACCAGAAGACCTCGTTAAATCTGCCCTTCAGAGAGGTTGCGTTGGCTGTCCACCCAGAGGCGAGCGTGCTGTCGTTGACGTGCGACGCCAGGTCCGCGGCGGTCATGAGAACCTGAAGCAGTTCAACGTTCGTGCCATGCTATTTTACTATTTCACTGGAATGAGAACTTACTCTGTACAGCAGTGCATTGCCCTCAGCATTGATTCCTCCTCCACCCAAACGTGCCCAGTCTCTCAGCCCGGTTACGTTCATCAGACCTGATGGGCCGACCTTGCCCTCGAGGAAGCCCGGTTACGTTCATCAGACCTAATGGACCGACCTTGCCCTCGAGGAAACCCACCGCCTTGGTGTAATTCGCCCATACCGTCTGCAACCAGTCGATGTCGCCGGAGTACAGGTAGTAGTTGTGCGTGCCGATAAGCGTCCACGCGTGATACGTGTCGCTGTCCAGCTGGCTGAGAGGCGGGCCCGATTCGGGCAGAGCACCCGTTCGGGGGTTGATCGCCGCGAACATGGTCGAAAGGGCGTTGCGAGTGGGAACGAGATCGTTCGTCGAAACGAACTGAGTGGGGACGGCTATTCCCATGTCTCCTGGCCAGACAGCTCTGGGTTGTCGTTGTCAACGAATATTGGCCAATTTTGAGAACTCTGAGGTACACCGACCTGTCTCGCTTAGCACCATCAACGATAATAGGACCAGCGACGCCTAGAGTAGCGTTGTTGGCCCAACCTGTTGTATATGTGTGAGACAAGTCTGTCGGAGCACGGATGACATATTCACACACCTGGTGACTTCACGAAGGGAACTTGCCTTCCAGTGTTCAGCGGCACAACGTTAGTTTGCACGGTATAGGCTCCGGCATACCACAGCTGTAGGAAGATTACTCGAGAGAAATTACAAAGATAGGTCAAACATTCTAGGTACCTTGGTCAAGAAGGTCTTGTCATGGAACACCGGATCAGATGCGTAGAAGTAGCCACTGTAGTCGCGGAGGTTGGCTATATGCGGCGCGAATGAAATAGCGCACGAGACGTTGGAGAACGTGACTGGATCGTCAGAAGTCGACACGATCGTCAGGTAGCGGAAACCTCCTCGCAACGTCGCCGCTGGCTGAGTCCACAGTCCGTTGGGAAGAGGAGCAGCCACACGGAGGACACCATCATAGGACTGGTTAGCGGACGGATAGCTAGAATCGTCAGACGTGACAGGGCTGATGAAGACAGGGGATTCGGTGAACGACAGGGCAATAGAAGATACATTGGAGACTTTGTTGAAGTTGAGGGAGATGAGACCTCCGACCTGAGTGCGGTTGGCACACCGGGTGTGATGAGAGAACCATGATGTATATGCTCACTTCAACGCCGAAGTCTAGGGCGACCCAGGAACCACTCCCGACCAATGTCGCGCTGCCTTTTGAAACAAGATGCTGGACATTATGAATAGTGCCCGAGACTTGCTTAGTAGCACTCGGGGTCACAGTCCTGCTTTTGGGTGCATAGTTGAACGCGTCCCAGGGGCCAGCTGGCGCAGATGCGCCAACGCAGGTAAGCGCACCTAGGCAAAGAAGGGACCAGATGGCCATGTCTTCAACAAGAACCTAGCCTGCTCTTACACAGTTTATATGCTGCCGTCATCGCTCCAAGGCGTTGTAAGCCCTCATCTTCGACGAAGTCGCATTGAGCATCACGAGGCGAACGAGCGGGCCGTTTGTCGTGGGGCATGATCATGTCTGCTGGACGAATGAAGCTGTGTATGATGAGTCGATCCGTTCTATACCTGCGCCTTATGAGCTTCGATGTTGTCCAAGGCCCGGCAGGATTGAATTCCGAAGTGGTCACGGTAGATATGAAGTGAAGACTTCCGAGACCGCTGTTCCAGCGCGTGAAGTCATCTGGCATAGGCGAGGCGCATGAGATACTTAGAAACTATGGTCATGAAGTCTGAATACGATATATTCCAATAAACAATAGAAAGTGAATTGCTTGCATGATGATGGTTGTGGTTGATCATGGACAAGTCCACCGTCGCGGTTAGGCGCCTTGAATGGGCTTGAGAGACGCCCAACCTGGCCCAATCTTAAGCTGTTAATGTTTGTTGACAATAGAGCGTATTTACTGGAGACGATTCGCCCGCTCTCGACCAATGAGATCTGAGACGTCATAACGCCCGTCTCCACTCCTAATATGGACTCCAGCAAATACGCTCTAATGACAATACTTACTTATCGATACCAGGAAAGATTGTTCCTTCTTTTGCTCTATGCTAGCACTAGTACTAGGGTTCCTTCCTTTTTTGAGAATGGTGCCCATATACTCAGATCGATTGATCACAAATCAAGCTTCTATGGAACATCTGGAGACAGCTACTATTGGTGTCGATTGCGTTGCTGAGGCTTTGTGGTCCACAGAATGCAACAGTAGTACTTGCAATTGTCTCTCTCTATGTAACGACAGTATACGGTACGTTGCTGATCGAAAGACTGAAACTCGGGGCTGATGGTGTCCCAGAGGGTGGCATCTATGTGGACACTTGACCTGCATTATCGTCACGACTTAACTCCGATATCAGAGACAATAGGCACGCTATCCGCTTTGTCAAATGCTCCTTCCAATGTTGGACGTGGGGGGGCGGATGTCGGATGTGGGCATGCCACTGTGGTGTCCGCAATCCCAACAGTGCTGCACCTTGCTCAGCGTACTTAATAGTTACTTACTTCGCGATACTCATGCAATCATGGTATACAGTCTCACTATCAGGCCAAGACTGAGCCCTGAGACACGTCCCCATTCAATTGACCAAAACCTCCACTTCACAATCTCATCTGCCCAGGCGTTGTTTGATTCCATCTTGCTCCCATCAATCGTTGGCGGACCTCGCACCATATATACTTGTACTATCTGGGGTGCGATCTTGACCTGACCCCAGTCGGCAAGGGTACACCCGCATCTTCTGCTCTGTATCTAATCCGCTCCACTTACAGCATATTCTTATGCTCACGCAACGAAGAAGGGGTCGATGAAGAGCATCCGGGTTACAGATGGAGTAAACCAACAATCATAGCACGTCAGATGTCTCCCTTCTGACCTTCTTGACGACCCGCTCATGCTGTAAGTCCGATCGTTCCTCCGTCGCAAGCCAGCTAGGGTCCTAACAATTGTCTGCCTAGGGGAGACTGGAGCTCAGCCCACCATTGTTTCACCGACGCCATGGCCCGTGGAAGATTTCTCGAACGTCTCGAGGGTCTAAGCATTGTTTGCCATCTACGACCCCATCCAGTCAGATCCAGTCTCAGAAGAGGAGCTATCACGAAAGCTTGATCACGCACTAAAGGTACCCGCTGGAACACTCTGATCTACTCTGATCCTGCCCCGCAAACGTGAGACAGACGTACATATGTACATAATCCGACATAAATTATAATCATGGCTGAAGCAGATCCTCTCCAGTCCTCTCCACAGGTTTGGTCCTGCCTTTGGGGGAAGGAGCGGAGAATGAAAGGGAGGACGCTTCGGTGATCTATTAAAGGAGCGGAGTGGCTAATTTTGAACCGAACGGCTGGATGATCGAACCTAGACATGGCCATATGCATGCGATGCGGGAACTAATGATTACTTACATATTTGTATCTCCCGTATGAAGATCGGGGTGCGGCCTGTTTCGTCGGAGTTACGGTATGAGGCATTGTGACCAATCGAATCGACTGTCGGCATCTGTTCGGCACGCTGACGATACTCCTTGCGTATCGTCCCATGTTCGGGGGTTAAGCCCTCACACATGCCACAAAGCTACACCAGTACCTACGACAAACAATCAATGCCGCTAAGAGTATGTCGCAGGAATTGACTAGTCATATCATTGACATCTACTGTACCCATGGCGCCCATCATACCCATAGGCGCCCTCAATATCTGACGGCATCATTCTTAGCGCAGCGCTGTGGGAACATCATCGGTATCTTTGACCAGCGTGTCTTACTAGTGTGCATTTCTAGAAATTGACGGATCAGGGGCCTGCAAGATCGCCTCGTGATCGAAACCTTTCCCGTAGGTATATGAGAACAATACTCACAGTTCAATCGCAACTCTCTTCCTAGCGGTGCAGCATGTCTCTGACGCCCGAGGAGTCTGCTGAGATTGTTGCGATATTCAGCTCCATGTGAGTAGCCTCTCAATGTCATTCATATTCTTCTGCTCATTTTTCCGTGCGCAGCCGAACCAACAACTTAGTGGCCATCGCAAGTGACGGTGAGTGCCAAGATGAATTTCTTCAATACAGATTTTCTCATGTTTCGCACAGCGTTCTTCGCTTACGACTATGTGATCACGTTGATTCGTGAAGTCGAGCTTATATGGAGAGGTCGCTGCTCCCTTGCGTCGGCATTGTTCGTCGTCATCCGGTACCCAACATTAGTGAGCAATTTCCTGGGTATACCGCAAAACTATGCCCGTACATCCTCGGTACGTTTGGAACATGTCCGATGTTGTCGTGTTCCCATACAACTGACACGACCAAGAGGTCTGTTCTTCAATGTTCTAGCAAGACATGTGGCGCATGTCTGACTATGTGACTATCCGCACCAGCTGCGACAAACTCATCAGGACAGCGGCCATCATTGGTTACTTGCGATATTTTCCCTTTGCTTGTGAGTAACAAGTCATGTATGTCCAAGCAATGAAAACTCATATCCCTCCTTCAGTGTTTTCTGGCCTGAGAGCTTATGCACTATGCCGAAGTTGGGCTCTTTCAGGACTTATCACCCTCCTTGCCCTTGCCCCGTTGGGCGTCAACTTTGTATGTGCTCGTTATATCGTCGAGAAACAATGCTGAGGAGTGGCTTCTTAGGCACAGTATGCTATCGGGATCAAGGGATATATTGACCCTCTGTTCGGGTGTGCGCAGGTTATCAATGCCATTCCCAATGGAAAAATCATGTACGTGAGCTTGTCACTGCAAACCGACTGTGCGTGCTGAACAGACATGTCGATGAAGATGTGTGTCTTTTGATCCATACAAATACGCTCAAAGTTGACATGAAATATAGTCCCTATCGTCTCTCGAGGCGGATTGATCCTCTCGGATCTCCTCCTGATCATCCTCACATGGCGCACATTGGGTTCCAGATCTCTTCCCCGTGTGAGTCTCACTGAGAGGGGACGTATGACTTTCTCGGGTATCGTCCTGTGGAACGGTGAGTCATATCGATTGCATTCCCAGCCAAACCGACTGACGCATACGGTGATCCTTCTCAGGACTCCTATACTTCGTGTAAAGCGTTCTGCCCCTCCATAGTGTCGACATCTTGTGACTGACGGCAACAGATTATTATTCGTAATGAATGTTCTCCATCTGGCCTTGACATTATCTTCGGTGAGCCTTCTTCAAGGAGCTCATCGGCTCAAGGAGTAGTCTTAACAAACGCGCACGCAGACATTCGGACTTGCCATTGGTAACGGCACAACAAGCTACCTTACTTTCTTCACCAACCCGTACGTACATTCAGGTCGTCGTCTCCAGCCGATGCCGTTCCTCACCCGATCACACAGACTCACCACGATCCTTATCTACCGTTTCATTCTGGACCTCCAGGAGGCCAACCGACAAGAGATGAAGCTCAGCTCCGAAGACCCGCTACACTTCTCCCTGGACTCGTCCGCAACGCTCAGCTTCGCGCGCGTAATCGGATCGCTCGGGTCGACCATCGTCCCCGGATCCACCACCGTCGCGTCCGATGAAGGCCAACCCGAAGAATACCAGGAGAAAAAGAAGAACGTAGAAATCCCGCTTCTCCCCATAGAACGACAGGATTCGCTGCGCGATATCGACGGACGACACGGAATCCCTTGGGCGGAAGGCCGTTGACGGCTGTGGTCGCCAGTCCGCGTCAGCATGCCAGCCGCTTCGCCTCTCATCCCTCCCGGTGTGCCTGTAGTAGTCATGAAACAAGTTGTAATTTTAGCATTTCGCGCTAGGAATGGTCATCACCGTCGTTCTCCTCACCCGCCGCAGCATGCCACAGCGTCAGGCAAAGTAAGTATTTGCCGTCAGGGGCCGTCGATCAACGCACCGTCGTCTCCACGTATAGCCGCTGAGTATGTGTTACCGGAATGCAAATGATCACTTTGCCGATGGTGTTTGTGAGTAAGCATTGTATAAATCGGCAATCCCGTTGGCAGTCATGTCAAGGTGAGTGCGGCGAGATCTATATTTATCACGCTCGTCACAGTACGAACTAGTACGAAAATGTGAGCGGGGAAGGTGGCTTGTTCCGAGCCTAATGAGGACCCCTGACAATAGGTGGGGTCGCCGGCGGACGGTTTTGTCAAAATGTCCGGGCCAGAGGCCAGTTTCTGAGCCCAAAATGTCCGGATCGGTTCTGCCAGTGGGATCGGCCCCCTTCGGGGGCCATAGTCCGGACGTTCGAACCGGCTGTTACAGCGACAAAATTTGTCCGGACGTTATATCCTGACCGGGCCCACCCTCCAGAGGCTCAGTTGTACCTGTAAAATGAATGTGGCAAGGACTCGCACTTGCAAGCAAGGTACCGGACAAGTGTAATGCATCCCAATACAATACTTAAAGGCCATTTTGTGCGGTCTGTCCGCTGGGGTGTTTAGCTCGCCAAGTCCGTCCGGATCCAGCCGCCGGCCGCCTCACCTATTGTCAGGGTAAGTACCCGGGAATCAATACGTATGTCGCCGCTCCGGTGGGGATAGGCACGACTCCGTTCTGGTACCGAACACAGCATGTATCCGAGGCGTCTGCCAGTGCGAAATTGTAGACAATTGTTGCAGCCTCCGGTTCTGTGGGGTCTTGCCAACCATGATCCATGCTCTAGCTCACACAGCTCCCCCACTCGGAGTAATACAGCAACTTCGCCAATCTCGCCGAATGCACTGAGTGGTTTCCCTGGAACGGAACCATTCTTGCACATTTCATGTCCGAGTCCTTCGCGCCTATCACGTTGATTTGTGAAGTCAGACTTGTCTGAAAGGGCACACTGCACAGCAACCTCAGCGCGCATCAACTTTGTTTTCCTGTCCTTGGCATTCGGCATTTCACACCATTGGACGACATTACCAACCGGTGCGTTCGAACTTCGCGTCGCTGATACGACCGCGAGGTGCGTTTCTTCAGACTCAGGAGAGAGGCTGTCACTGAGATGACCTCACTATTATTGTTATTATCCTCATCTGCCCCACTCAGCATGATGCCGGGTGACGGGTTCGCCAGGGATGAAGAGTGATGACCTCGCGTTTGTCAGCCAGTGGGACGGTCCTTGTGAAGAAAGACGCTACATATTACATACTGCCTATCCGCGCGCGGTGTCTGTCCTGCCATGGAGGTGCGGATCACGCCTGACAAGACTTGTACGAACACTCGACTGGACCTAGTCAGTCAATGGTTCCCGAATGAGGGACTATGCGCTGTGCAGAATGCCAGGATCAGAGGCCTTCCTGAACCGATCGCCGTATACGTACGCGTCCTTCATTTGCAAAATTGGCGTCAAGTGCGTAGGACTACTATATATAACTTGATATGTTGGATGATAATTTGAAATCCGGGTCAGCTTTGAAGCTTGAAGCTTGACGCTTGAAACATATGATTACTGTCTTTGCATGTGTACATCGCTGCAGACGAAGAAAGTCTTTATTAGTCATTCGGGCGTACCCACTCAAGAGCTTCCAAGCGCGCGTGAGGACTAGTACTGTCACCGACTTGTCGGATCTCCTGGCGATGTTGATCCACAATATCGCTTCTTACGACACTCGAACACTCCCGGACGAACGCGTGCAACTGGTTTTGCAGCCTGCTATGTACCTCGAACTGGGCTACATATACCGGTTGTCGACCGGCTGAGATCGTCGACGGCGAGCAGAAGCAGCCAAAAGGCCCACGCTGGAAGGAGCTGTTCGAGTCCCGCGACTTGCTCCAACTGAATCCGTCTTTGGATCCCGAGTTCGAGGACGACCCCCGACAGTCTCCTCGACTTCCCGATGCTATGTGCTATGAGAACGTCGGCCCTTCGTTCGCCGTTATCCCGACACTCAGGAGCACTGTCTGGGTATGGCGATCAAGTTCACCCACCAGAACGGTCACGAGAATCAACTCAAACCGTAAGTTCATCCCTCCTGCTCGCTGTGGCCTCAGCCGTTCCCTGAGGCTGCCTTTCATCCCGTTGGTGTCAGTGTGCAGGACTGTCTTCTTGTTCTGCCAGACCAGAAGAGTCATGTTCGACCTCGTTACCCTCATGATCAGCTTTGCCCTTATCGATGGCGCCTGCCAGTCCTAGCACCTGACGAGCTTCGCTGCTCGAGTGCCCCGAATCATGCGTGATAACGAGGGAGATCCAACATCTTCCGCACCAACTACCTCACCCAGTTCGTCGACCATGACACACTCGCGGCAGTGTTGGACGACTCGGAGCCCAGCCCAAGAGTCTGCTCGGGAAGCTGTCCCACGCAAGCGAGATATGGTTCGTCAGACGGTGTGGCATGCGCTGAAGAAGGGAGAGGCCCCAGACATCCAGGATAAGCTGAGGGGGAGAAAGGCGTCGAAGGAAGCGGTGAAGACGCTTCCGCTGGATCAGGTCGAGTGCAGGGAGGAGGCGTCGAAGGAAGCGGTGAAGGCGCTTCCGCTGGATCAGGTTGAGTGCAGGGAGGTGCTCAACAACATTAGAAACGACCGACGACGAGAACAAAAGTGCTGGAAAAGAGGCCTCAGCTGCACGTATTAAGGAACAAATCGCCTTCGGCGGAGAAGTTGCCGGAGGTCTTGCTGTAGTTGTAAATCACACCTTTGATAGACTCTTTACTGAACTCGTCGCAGAGGTAGGCTTCCAGTCCGGCGTAGCGACCCACCGTCAGATTGGTCCTGTTGCCATCCTTGCCGACGATGAATAGCGGGTCGCCATTATCGTCGTAACAGTCTGGACTAGCGAGCTGCTCGTGCGTAACAACGTCACGGATCCTGAGCATACGATCAGAGGGTGATTCGACGCTGGACGGGTTGGTATTGTTCGGCCAGAACATCTTGTTCAGTTTGTGGGAAGTCAAGTTCGATATGGGGGGCTCAGTCGACGAAGCCGATGTTACGGCGGGCAATATCGTGCCGCTGACTGTTAATCTCCTTGAAAAAGGCCTGGACTTGACGTTGCCCTTGTCCACCTTCTTCAGCATATCCTTCTTCCCCTCCAAGGCATCCTCTGTGTCCTCCGCCTGGTCCGGGTCGTCGCTCTTCGATCAATCTCTTCAGTCAAGCGGACGGCCTCTTCGACGTTCTTGGTAACCAGAGCTCTGGTCTCGTTAAGAAGGCACTGGAAGCGTCGCATTCCGCAGACCCTAACATATTGGCGAGGAGCCCCAGCGCCCATGAACTGGTACGTCGTATCAGCGCGAAGAACGTGCTTGTTGTTGCAGCCGAGAACTCAAGTACCCTTGCTGTCTTTGCTCTCGTGGAAGAAAAATGAGACACTGCCCTGGACATCCTCGTCCTCCCTCTCCCTCGTAGCAATCGACATCCCCAAAGCCGCTGTCAATGCGCGACGGATATAGTACGTCGGGTTGCTTTCGTCCGCAACGCGCATCAGAGCCGGGCCCGACAGCTTCTCCATTCGCTTCACAGCCAGTCTAAGTCACTCCGTATCCGCTCGAAGATACACGTCTCATTCTCCGCCCCTTCGCCGAAACGCAGGACCACATGCGTCCCGAACGACTGGTATCGAGTCTAGTGCTCAGTGCTCACTAGTGGTGCCCGACGAGCTATACACTGCTCTACAATCTGTGGGGATGTTGAGAAATGATGGTGAGAGTTCTATACGTGGTGCCTGAGATCTGAGACTTCAGAACTTCGAGACTCGAGTCTCTCCATAGGAACAAGCAGTACAGTTGCTGAACAAGTTTCAAAATTAAGGCAGGCACGTGAGACAAGAACACTCCAGGCATTGAAACAGAGATAGCAGGATGGACAGTCAGGGATGTCCACGTTGTGTTAGTTATATATTTCCCCAGCATGGAGGTCATCCACAGGCGTGGGCTCGGATACAGAGGAAAGGCACAAGGTTTAAGTTCAAACGCATCACGACCGCCTGTGTCGGAAGACCTGGCGCTGACTGTCAGAGTTTGGTTGCGTAGAAGGCTCCAAGATCCTTGTACATGCAATAATGTGGAATTGCAAAGAGGATACGCATAGGATGTTAGTGGTCGTAAATCAAGAGCCTGTGCAGATCGTTCCCCACATTCGTGAGCCGCGCGCCGTTCCCCGGCCGCTCTCACCACAAGTTGACACGTACCTTCGACTACGCTTTCCATTCCTTGGTCGACGAAAGCGCACATGCACTTGTGGATATTATTTGGACTTCAACTATGGCGACAAGTGGGTCTGTCTGGCAATTATTGCTCATAGGGCTCGTCTTCCACCTCGTCTACATCGGGACGGTCTTCGATTGTTACTTCACAAGCCCTGTGGTCCATGGGATGCCACAACATTCACTTGGGAGGGGAGAGGCACGGAGGCTTGTGCTCATAGTCGGTATGTCGCTCGTTGTGGACTTCGTCGCGGATTGTACTCATAGTACGCAAGGGGATGGCTTGCGCGCGGACCTCCTCTTCGCGAAGAACGGATTTCCTATGTTCCCTGACGCGCCAGAAGTTGTAGCACCGCATTTGCGCTCAATCGTTGAAACCAGCGGAGCGTTTGGCATCTCGCATACGCGCGTACCTACGGAGAGTAGACCAGGGCACGTCGCGCTCATTGGTAGGTGCTCGCATACACGCATTCAGGCAGTCCATTGACTCGGGGATAGGCGGGATGTATGAGGACGTATCTGCAGTGACCAAGGTACGTCGTGATGTACACGTACCGTCTATATGCCCAATGACAATGGATCGCAGGGGTGGAAGACGAATCCTGTAAGTTCCCTGGGCTATACCTCGCGTACCATGCTTGAGCATTGCTCAGGTAGACTTCGACTCTGTCTTCAACCAATCCAGCGCGACCTTCTCCTTCGGCTCACCTGATATACTACCCATGTTCGCGCGAGGTGCCACCCCCGGAAAGGTTGAGATGTGGTGCTATGATGAGGACGAGGAAGACTTCACCAAAGGTACGTCTTGTGAGGTTCCATCGATCCAGTACATGTACCCACCTATGCCCGCAGACGCAAGCGCGCTGGACGTTTGGGTCTTGGACCAGTTACGCACACTTTTGCACAATGCTACTCTGGATGCAACACTAGATGCCCGTCTCCGCGCGGAGAAGACAGTATTTTTCCTACATCTTCTCGGGTTGGATACGACGGGTCACTCCTACAGACCTCATTCCAAGGTAGCTTCCGTTATCATGAACTGGTATCGCCTAGGAACTAAGTAAGTGTTGACCATGAGGAATACATGGCGAATATACAAGTCGTAGACGAAATCGTCAAGCAAACCGAAGAGCTATTCCGCGAGTTCTACAGGGACGAGGAGACCGCATTTGTCTTCACTGCGGACCATGGCATGTCCAAGATCGGGAATCATGGCGACGGCGGTGAGGTCCGCACCATTCTCACTATCAAGTTCATTCCTCATCTCATTCTTGTGCCAACCTCCCGCTTGCTATAGATCCCGACAACACCCGCACCCCGCTGATCGCGTGGGGAAAGGGCGTCCGCGGACCTCTGCCGGACAGCAACCCTTCTTCGCATGACGCGTACTCCGAACCCTTTGGCTTGACGCACTTGTTGCGTCGTGATATCGAGCAGGCGGACGTGTCCGCGCTCATGTCCACGCTGATTGGTGCCAACTGGCCCATCAACTCAGTTGGCGTCCTCCCCGACATCGACCCGACCAGGCCTGGATACTTGCTCTCCAGGGATGGTGAGAAGATGCAGGCGGAAGCCGCATTGGTCAATGCCAAGGTACAACTATACCTTTGACAATAGTTGTCTCAAGCTGAGTGCTCTCGCAGGTCGTACTGGAACACTACCGAATGAAACATGGTATGCTATAACCGATTCATCTCCCTATCATACTCTAACTTGGCCGCGCGTAGTGCAGAAGAAGACACACTCCTTGTTCTATCGCCCATATCCGTACTTTGCCCAGCTTGAAGCCTTGGAAGAGCTCCCCGGCGACAGCGAGCTTGCTGTCATCGAAGATTTCATCCGGAGTGAAAACTATCACCAAGCTCGGCTGCGCGCCAAAGACTTCATTGCACATACGCTCGAAGGCCTGCGGTACCTGCAGACGTACTCATCCCACTTGCTCGCTCACGAAAAAAATGACTGACGGAAGCCGTATAGGTATGATCGGACCATGATCCGAGGCATTGTCATCGCCGCATATCTCGGCTGGATCGCGTTCGGTGCGGTGTCGATACTGCTGCCATCCGGAAGCGAGACTAGCCAGGTGCAGACACCATTCCATCTAGCCGCAGCCTTCGTGCTGGTATCGTTCTGGACCCTCTTCGCGAAACAGCGCTCTCCGTGGACTTTCTACATCTACATCGCTTTTCCATGCTACTTCTGGGACCAGGTGTTCGTGCGTGCGAGTAAGCCACTGCTGCAGTACGTCAGACAGGGTAAGCCAGGCGCGGTAGTCGATCATGTACTACGCGGCGCACTCGTGGTGGCGGCTCTGCAAAGCATGGTTGTTAGTGTCCATTCTTGCCGACCATGTGTCAAGGGATCTCATATACCTTCCTTGTAGGCCGGCTACACTCACCGCTCGATTTGGAGCGCCTGGTTCGTCGTCATCGGTTTGCTATGGCCCGTCTTCTCCTGGCCACGAGAAGTGCGCCGTCAGAATCCGGGACTGTTCGCGGCGTGGGTGATCTGTTGTTTGGGCACCGCGGTGTTCCCTCTGCTGAGTGTACACCAAGAGGAGAACCTTATCGGCATGTGAGTCACCTTATGTATTGGGCGAACAGTCATACACTAACGCCGAAGGATACAGTACTGCAGGTGCTGTAGCGATGTACGCTATTGGAATCCTTGGGATACAGCGCTTTGAGTTCCCAAATGCTCAGGAGAAGTCCCTGTTCAAGACCGTAACGTTCATTATAGTGAGTGTCCTGCGAGCTCTATTCGACGAGTACCTGAACAACGTTGTACAGCTCAACAACCTTGGGTGGAGCATCATACTCGTGAACATGATTGTCCGAGATCTCCGTGACAAGAAGGGCGTCGCACCCATCTTCCGGTTCATTGGCTGGGCGCTGTTCCGTACGCCCTTGTTCCCAAATCAATACCGGCGTCAGAGTAACTGAGACACATGCTTCAGTGACCACGGCATTCTTGCCTTTCTTCCTCCGTGTAGGAAAGGCGAACCCTCAAGCCCGCCTTCTGAGCTTCTTCCTCGGGTTCGGCGCGTGTTTCGTCTGGCTGGCTATCGCCGTTGAAGGGATCTTCTATGTCGTGTATTCGCTCACTCTTTGTCTATGGGTCGAGGTGGAGTCGGTCATCCGCGCTCACGCACGTCCTACATCTGTCAAACGTAACGCAAGCACGTACAGGCCGAAGGCAGATGACCTCCGCATCGCGGTGTTCTTCCTGTTCTTCGTCCAGGTAGCGTTCTTCGGAACTGGAAAGTGCGTATAAATGTTCTCTGCGGTGTAGACGCGACTGACTTGAGATCGGCAGTGTTGCTTCCATCTCGTGAGCTCATCTTCGTCCGAGCCTGCATGAAGATCCTCTTGACGCATAATATAGGTCCTTCTACCTCGAGCCTGTGTATCGTCTTGTCCCGATCTTCAACCCGTTCCTCATGGCAGCGCTTCTGGTGCGCATACCCATACATACCTTCCACCCCGATCCTCAATGACTCACGCCGGTATTGCAGATATTCAAGATAGTTTCGCCATATATCATCCTCGCGATCACCTTCTCGATCCTGAACGCGCGGCTCGACCTCCCGCCCTTCAGCCTCTTCCTCGTCGCTCTCACACTCACGGACAGTAAGCATCCTCGTTTCTCCCCCCCTCTCCTCTCATACCCACTCTCCTCCCATTCACCTTGTCCCCAATGTCGCAAATCCGCATGCTGACCAAAACCCTACCCGACTTCCCCCTTTCGTTCTACCCATTCATAGTCATGACGATCACGTTCTTCCTGAACGTCACCGACACAGGATCGTGGCTCGAGATCGGGCAGACGATCAGCTTCTTCTGCATCAGCTCCCTCCTGCTCGTCTGGTCGGCGGGCATATGCGCCGTCGGCGAGGTCCTCATGGCCGGCCAGCCGAGAGGTCCGGTCGCGCTCGCCAGCCCCAGCATGCCCAAAAAGTCTCAGTAGCTATCAGTAGCTCGTTTTGACTCAGGCCGCCGCGTTTGTTTAGATTGTACGTGGGGAGTACATGCATACAATAATGGAGGTTCCAAGTATAGTATTCAACGTTACAATTGCCCCGGTCCCATGGCCAAGCGCACACTCCTCGTTCTGTAGGCTGCATCCGCTGCTATCGCTGTACTTGGACGTCGCCGCCTCAGGCGGGGTCGGTGGTCACATTGCAAATACATCTCGCTACAAGTATCGTACGCAGTGCAGTATACGTACCGCCAACACAATTGACGATCCTTAAATCCGCCTTGCCACTGTGTCGCCGCGTCTCCCTACTGGATCTGGTGGCACCCGTCGTCGGTCTTCCACCCGTTCGAGTTACTTACGTAGACGGCCGAGAAGCCTCCAATTGCAAAGATCCTACGGCAGACGGCCCAACCGGGCGACCGGTGATAGTATTGCAACCCTCCTAGATCGCAGCCATTTCTCCACTACCATTTCTCCATCTATACAGTTCCGGTTCTGACAGTTACACGCGGTCGCGCATCGACCTATGATCTCCGACCTCCGAGGTCCCCTTACGCGAGACTGAAATGGAGTTGCTCAACCCGACACGCACTGCAAGATGCATAGATGCTCCGTCGTAGGTCCGACCCAACGTTGCTCGAGTGTCCTATTGTGATCTTCCAGCCCTCGGCGTTGCGCGCGTACATGGCGAGTCGCCCGGCTCTCAGAATTAGATTGACCGGAATACGAGCTGAGCACCGCTCTCCCCATCTTCTCGCTCGCGCCTTCAGGAACGGAGACTGTCCCCTGTGGACGTGTCCGCGCATGCGCACACGAACGCTCTGTGATGTGTAGATATCATTATGCCGCCCCGCGCATCTATATTACTCTACAACATGATAGATTGGAGGTAGTGAGCGGCTCACGACCTGCGAGACCCCACCGGAGGGTGGACGTTGCTGAGTTGAAGCAGCCACACGACCCGAATCCCCGAGTCCCGACTGTCGACGTCGACCTGTAAGGGGACGGCGTTGGCGTCCCATGTACTGTCCATATGCCAAAGTCCATCAAACCACGCACCCTCTGAGGCGCACGCGGCCGCCTCACGATGCTCATTGCTGGCTCAGATGTACGGAGGGCCAAGAGCTAGCGTAAAAATTCCGTCAGCGCACATTTCAATCGCCCCCCCCCCACACACACACACAACGAACACAACGCACCTTGGCGGAAGACATTGAGCGTGAACTCGACGACGAGCAAGAGGACACCACCCCCGGGCGCGAGCCGGAGCACCTTCGGCACGAAACCCTTGTACAGCGCTGCGGGCCCTTCTTCGCGGAAGATCGTCACGAGTCTGGGTTGTGTGAGCGTGTGAGCTCCCCTGGGGGATGGGGAAGGGGGAGGGGGAGCTTACGCTGGGTATGTCCAGTTGTACTTGGGAACGACGCCAGGGACCTTGCTCGCTCCTTGTATGCGCGACTTGACGACGTCAAACCTAGATGGTGGTGGCATCTTGAGCTGGACTGTGTATACATAGTGCGAGAACCGTTCATACTCACGGTGTGTTTATTGCGGTCCCGACGAGACCACCGATTGTACCGGCGATGAGGTCGTTCATTAAGCGTGCCTTGTTGGTCTGCAAAGAAGTCGTCAGAGAAGGAAAATATATGAAGATGCTAAGCCCCCCACGGAGAACACGATGACGTACCTCGGCCTTGGGCAGCAATGACCGTACTTGGAAGATGCACCCGAAGTACCCTCCGTTCCACCAGAAATGTCTGCAACAGTCTGAGCATCGTAGCTCAGCCGGACAGGGACTCGGACACCTACCTCCACATCGTCGCCTCCATACCCGCGTACAAACCTACGATGCCACACCCCATTCGAACGCATGCAGCCGCTGGGGGAAGCAACGACACGCACCGAGAAGACCCTCCTTCTGCACCACCTTCCTCACGACGTCCATCGGACCCGCAAACGTGCTGGACTTGTCCTGCAGCCTGACACAAGCACGTTCCATCAACGAGCGCCCGGCACACCACACTGGCAGGAAAGGACGGAAGCACGCACTTGATTTTGACCAACTCGAACGGGACCACGACGAAGCTCTCCGTCGCACCGGCTGCGCACCCGGTCGCGATCGCGAGGTTTTGCGTCATCTTCTTCTCCCCGGTGAGGACCATGAAGCGCTTGCCCCAGAAGTCGTTTGCCGCGCTGTGGGTATGTGTACGCGTATGTGTATGTGTCCGTGACGTCAGCCGGAGCGCACACGCAGCACGAGTGACTCGAGGCAGGAGAGCACGCACAATTTGGTCGCACGCTTCGGTGCCTCCATGAGGAGTGGCGGGACGAGGCCGCGGTACAGCCGTCCGAAGCTATAGCATAGTGTGCACGATGTACAGGTCAGGACTGGACGCATACATGTACACATACACGAGTGGAGCAGAGGAGGACGTACCCTTCCTCTTTTATGATCGTCTGGAAGCTCCCCAGCACGCCCTGCTTGCTCCTCCCCGTCTCCAGCTGCATACGCGTCTTGACCTGGTGCGCTCATGACCCTATACGCGTGAAGAACCGTACAGGCAAGACGAGCACGACGTTGATAGTACTCACGACATCTGCCGACATGCGGTGTCCTGGGTGAGACTCACAAGGACGGGCTGCGAGTCGACGGGCGACTCACCGAGAGGGTAGAACGTCAGGATCTCAGAGATGCCCGCTATGGCCCCGGCAGCAAAGTTCGCGACGAACGGGAGCGCTGCACATGTGTCCAACGTCCGACGTTCACCAGGCCAGCATTCACCGTTGGCACACGACATCCCCCCCAGCGCGAGCGTCCATGGCGTTCCGAGTCAGTCCGACCGTGCATGCTACATCCAGCTATCCACGGGACGACTCACGCTTTTTCTGCGTCGCGTCGGACATGAGTGGGAGTCACAGCAGACAAACTAGGAATCAAGACAAAGACAAGGACGAGTCGTGCGAGGGAGGTCGTGTGCAGAGAGGTACAGAGGAAGATTATGAGCGTGAATATGGAACAGAAAATATATGTGCTCATAATATTAATGATCGCAGCGCCTGCTCGATCGGGGTTTCGGTGCGGGTGTCCGAAGCCCGCGTTATCTACGCGATGCATCACCCGTGACATCCTGTAACTGTCACAATCTGTCTTCCGAGTCGTTTTATCGTACAAGCTTTACAGTACTCGATGCAGCGTGAACGTTGAAGAGGTCCTGCATCCTGCTGCATCGGACTCGGCCAAGGCTGTCGCTAACCTGCCATGGTCTACATCTCGTCCTGGCAGGAATACCAAGAGGCGGCAGAGGCTCTCTATGAGAAGTCTCCAAACACGGTGAGCTGCACTTCAAGCTGAATGACCAGAGATCATCGCGCATCTGAACTGCCTTTCTGACATCCCAACCAGACGAGGTACTGCGTCAAGTGGAGGGCCGGCCAGGGGAGAGGCGCGGCGGACGGCGCGGGGAAGCTCGTGCTGAAAATCACGGACAACACGACAGTGCGTCTCCCCTCTAGATCTTCCACCCCGCACACACACATACTACCGCCTACCCATATTACTTACCCTATACCCTCCCCCCCTTCCTTCTCCTTTCCAAGTTCACTACCCATATTACTTACCCTAAACCCTCCCCCCCTCCTTCTCCTTTACAAGTTCCCATCTAACGAAGCTCCTGATGTCCGCCCCCCTCGCAGTGTCTGAAATTCAAGACGCACTCGTCCGTGTTCCTGAACCGGTTCGACGCGCTCAACCTCTCCCTGATGCAGAGGATGCAGAACAGACGGCCGACGCAGGCCGCTGCGTCCTCGTCCTCCTCCACGTCCGCCCCCGCCCCCGCCCCCGCGGCTCCCCTTCTTCCGCCTTCCACTTCCGCTGGCACTCCAACTGGCACTTCCACGCTACAAACCGCCCAGCAGGGCCTGGCGGCACAGGGCGCGGCTGCTGCCCAGGTATCGTCAGGCCCGTCAGGGGGAGGGGTGAAGAAGAAGAAGCCGAAGAAGAAAAAGTAGACTCTCGGTGGATGTGCGGATATGCCACGGGAGATGGCGCGCGGAACAGAGGTGGGGAAGGGGCGAGGAGAAGGAGATGGAGAAGGAGAAGGGGAGAGGAAGAGAAGAGGGAGAGGAGGAAGCAGACACCAAGGTCAGGTCAGGACCATACTTACACTTACACTTACACTTGCTCTTGCTCTTGCTCCTGCTCTGCATGCTCGATCGCGATCCCGTCCTCTTCTGCCCATCGCAGTACTAGTGTTGTACCATCCGACCCAAGAGCTAGACAACGTTGAACAAGTCCATGTACATATCCCACAGCTGCGTTCGTTCTATCGATAGTCGCATATCGGACATTGTATGTCTAACATTGGACAACGGACTGTTGAGTCGGAAGTCGGGATGCGGGATGTGCGGACGCTCGTCCTGGTCTGCTCGTCTGCTTCGTGGTACTGTGGGCTCACGTCGGAAGTCGGGATGCGGGATGCGAGATGCGCGGACGCTCGTCCTGGTCTCGTCTGCTCGTGGTCACTGGTACTGTGGGCTCACACGTCTCAATCCAGTTGGTGGTGCTCACCCACACTCACAATCCCCCCCATCGGCATCAAACAACCGCACCTCTTCCATCGCGAGGTAGCACCCACTCCCATGCCATCGTATCCAAAGCGCGAACACCACGATAGACCTCCGACAATTAGTATGATCCACAGCGCCCACACTCATGGCAGTACTCACACCCACATTGCAGCTCCCAACTCCTACTTCCCGATCACTCAAGTACTGCACACGCACAAACAAACAGCGTCGCGCGAGAGAGAAACGATCATCGATCATCGTACAAGCGCAGCCGCGCAGGCAGGCAGCCGACTCGCGATTGCCAGTATACGTATGTACTTGGTCGCGACCTACGTATATACCATGCCATTATCCATTATCCACATCCCATACTCCCCAAATCCCAAGAGAAATGACACATGCCCGACACAACGCATGCGCAACGGGGAAGTCACGGAACCATGGCCGCGGCCGTGAGAGGACAACAACAGGCCTAGGGACCGGGTGCTACGGGGGATCGACGGGATCGAAGGGATGGAGATAGGGACGTCGACGGCAATGGGGACAACAAGGAGAGGAGGGATAGAGGTTGACATGCATTGATGTGGACTGTAGACCAGTGCACCGAAGCCTGCAGACACCCCGTGAAGAATCGAGGCTGCTGGGTTTGATGGATGGAATCTGAGTCTGGGTCTGGCGCGTCCCTTCCCTAGACAAACACATTGTCCTTTGTCTGAAAGGAGAACGGTCGCATGTGGATGTATGTGCGTGTTGTGTGGGAGGAGAAGGGGGGAGAAGGGGGGGGAGGGTTGGGAAACGGGAGGAAGGCAGAGAGAGAGGGGGATGGAGATGGAGAGGGAGATGGAGATGTGTACGGGTCTGGGATAGTCATACGGTAAACGGAGATTTATATCAATAGAATTACTCAATCATAACCGTGCGTCGTGTCCGCGACCGGGGGCTCTACTCACTCACACCAAGAACTCACACGAAGAAGCAGACGTCTGAGATCTGAGAGTTGAATCTAGAGAACGGAAACAAACGACACGCATCCGGACCGCGGAGCCCCATGGGAACCAGAACGGCAACCCCGCCCCAATTCCGAGTACCCACGCGATGAAGGAGGGCAGGGTACGCGGGAATTCTACACCCAGGACCCATGTATGAGCGCGTCCCACGACTTCTTGGACTGGAGCGTCTCGAGGAAGTGCGCGCGGCCGTTTGGGGTCACGTCCCCCGACACAGGCGCGGTGGAGATCGGGGCCACGACGGTGTCGGGGATGAGGGGGTGCGGGTCGTCCAGCGCGTGCATGTGCCCACCCTCGCAAAGGAGTTGGAATGGGCGGGGGAGAGGGGGATGGCGGAGTGGGGGCAGTGGGTGGCGGGGCTGGCAGTGCCCGAGGTGGTGGAGGAGCGGGTCATTTGGGGACGTTTCTGCGTGCGGGGTCAAGGGCGTTCTTGGTCAAGGCACAAGGGGTGTGCGGTTGTAGAGTGGTGGAAGGAGGCGAGGAGAGGGGCGAGAGGGGCGAGCGGACATAGGGAGTGAAAACTTACGGGTGAGAGGATGGAACCGAGGGCGAGGCGAAGACTGAGGACATGAGCCTCGTCGTTGCCGCGGTGGTGGTCGTCATGAACCGGCTGCATATTCAGAGAGAACTTGTGTTAGGATGGTTTCCGACGGACGAAGAGGAGAAAAGGGACAAGATACAGACCATGATCGGTCGTTAGACGTGTCTTTGTCTAGTTCAAATAGATATGCTGCGCTCTGCAGACGGCCTGAGTCGTCTAAGGAGTATCTTGGGTGTTGTGTGATAGATAGATAGCGGCCTGTGTGTGCAGAGGCAGGTAGGTGAAGGTAAACAAAGGGCGTCGGGACGACGGGGATGAGGGTGAACAGGTGAGAGAAAGAGAGGTGCTGGGCGGGGAGAGGAGGAAAGGAGAGGGTTGTTGGTTTATATCAGCTGGCCCCACGATCCTGTGCGCGTGCTGCAGTGCAAGTCAAGAAGAGCAGTCACTGGAGCAGCGCTTAGGAGCATCCCGGCCCTGTCCTCTCCGCCGCTTCATCTTCGGCTATTCATTGTTCCTCAGGGTCATCTCTGGGGAAATCCGGGGCAGCCAATCCCCACTCGGCGCTTCATACATGATCGTGGGGATCTCAACCGTCGCACACTCATCTTGGCTGGAGATATATCGGTGAGCTCACCACAGTTAAACCGCGAGAACAAATGTACGACGATCAGGCCCAACGCAGTATTCATCTGCCTCACCCTCTAATCGCCTGTCCTACATGAGCCAATCAACGGTGTACTACCGGATGACAATCTGTATAACGACCGACCTTAGAGAGCGCAATTTGGTTTCCCCGCCCGCGCTCCGTATCGATTACGATGCAGCGCGCGGGCGAGTACTCGTCCCGAGGACCACGGAGAGGTATGCGCCAGGACTGGAAGTCCCTCCCTCGAGAAAGGAAACGACCTACCTTGCGGGCCCGCAAATACCACAACACCACAACCAGAACAAAACACGTACCTCGCTCCGACACCAAACCAAGAAAACACTCACCTCCACCGCAACAAATAAAAAACACGTACCTCGCTCCGACACCAAACCAAGAAAACACTCACCTCCACCGCAGCAAATAGAAACACGTACCTCGCTCGGAACACAACCCACAAAAAAAACTCACCTCCACCGCAGCAAATAAAAACACTCACCTTCACCAAAACAAATCAAACACACTCACCTTCACCAAATCAAATAAAAAACACGTACCTCGCTCCGACACCAAACCAAGAAAACACTCACCTCCACCGCAACAAATAAAAAAACACTCACCTCCACCGAAACGAATAAAAAACACTCACCTCCACAGAACCAGAAAAACCACTCACCTATCCAACCAAACAAAAACACTCACCTACGACCGAAACGAACGAAACGACTCACCTCCAGGACTCACCTTTATCTTCAAGTCTTGACGCACCGCCCACCGAGCCTACAAACGTCAATCAAACACCGACATATTGAAGGAAACGACGTACCTTTCCCCCGGTCTAGAACAAGGGCGAGGTAAGTTTCGAACGAGAGATATCAGGTCAGAATCGTACTCACCGCAGAGGCGTGCAGGACTTGCGTCAAGGTCTTGAGGGCTCCGGACCTGCAACATCACACAACCCAACCCAACACAGAAAAAGAAAACCACCTCACGTACCTCGTATCTACCAAATAGAAAAACAAGTCAGCACGCGCACCCACACGCGAAGCGAGGAAACGACTTACCTTCCACTGGGTTCTGAACACAACGATAGACAGCGCGGTGGTCACTGGTCAGGATACGAGAACGAGGACGTACCGAGGTGAATAGAGGGCCCTACGCGAACTTGGTCTTGAGTGTTCCCCGCGTCCTGCCGAACACGAGCTTGAAGTCAGCGAACGCACGGTACAAGAATAAGGAGACGACTTACCTTCGTCCGGTCCTGGACACGGGGATAGTCAGCGCAATGTTACGTGAAGATGAAGGAAGAGAAGAAGTGAAGGGGAGAAGGGGAGGGAAGGAATTCGAGGGAGGACGTACCGAGATACAAGCTATAATCCCATCCTAAGGCAACTAGTCCTCAAGGTCAGTCGCAGGTCTCCATCCCACAATTCCCGTCCTCCGTCTCCCAATAAGGAGACGACTTACCTTCGTCCGGTCCTGGACACGGGGATAGTCAGCGCAATGTTACGTGAAGATGGAGGAAGAGAAGAAGTGAAGGGGAGAAGGGGAGGGAAAGAATTCGAAGGAGGACGTACCGAGATACAAGCTATAATCCCATCCTAAGGCAGCTAGTCCTCAACGTCAGCCGCAGGTCTCCATCCCCCAATCCCCGTCCTCCGTCTCCCCACTAGTGGTGGCAGACCTTGGGTGTCAGCCTCTGCTTGCCAGTCAGCCTCTGGCAGTCTTGACCGGCGTACTAGCGGGCGCGCGAGTCTGTCCATGCATGGAACTCAGACTCGATCGTTGCCCGCCCGCAACTGGACCTAACGTTCTAGTATTGACTCTTTCTTATCAATGTTGAATGCCTGTTGCACGTCTATATTCGTTGGGAGGCTCCCCCGTTAATTGATATTGGTGAAGACGAGGACACGCCACTGAGAAGAGCGCTTGTGTGGAAACGAAGACGACGCGCGCGGAACGTGACCGCGTCCGCGTCTCCAAGGAGTCCGAGTCTGACTAGTGACTGCCAGCCACCCGATATGCATCCCCAGAATCTCAGACTCTGCAAACTCCCTCGTGGTGAAGACGAGGACGCGCCACTGAGAAGAGCGCTTGTGTGGAAACGAGGACGCGCGTGGAACGTGACCGCGTCCACGTCTCCGAAGAGTCCGAGTCTGACCGCCAGCCACCCGAGATGCATCCCCAGAATCTCGGGGTCTGCAAACTCCCGCATAACCGTCTTTGGCGGGCTCCCCCACTGTGGTGAGGACGAGGACGCCCCAGCGCGTTGAACGAGCGCTTGTTCTTGGAGGATATAAGTACTGTACGCGGGGAACGTGACCGCGACTGCCAGGTGCCGCATGTATGGCCCCGAGAAAGTCGGAGTTCGAGCTCGCGCGCAGATCGACGGAGTCTGTCCTATGGGCTCTAGTACATGTACAACCACCTCCCTCTGTGATGATTTTGCTGCCTGGCTGCTAGAGTACAATGGGGGTACACATTGGATGCTACTTCTCGTCACGGTGTATACTAGTAGTAGCCTACTCAACGGATCACCAGCCGCTGGAACTTGAACTTGAACGTGCAACGCCTTCGGCCTCGACATCTAAACGTCTGGACATCGTACTGTAGTCCTGTGAAGACCATTCACAGACGTTAGGCCTGATGGCTGGAAGTTGCTTGGACGTTGAACGTGAACCCCGAAGTGCGGCTGACGAGTCTTCTAGTGACGGTCATTGGGAACCAACCAGCCGGCCACATTGAGATGCCGTTGCGGTGTTCCAGTCGATGCACAACCCCGTGTTCACCATGCGCATGAACTCTCTAACTTTACCATGTATAACCGTGCAGAAGGTTCGAGTCGTTTCCCATTCCATCAACTTCTCGTCCCATCTGCAGGTAACAGCTGGACGCGTCCGCGATCTCCGTGCCTCCACCGTCGTCTACTGTGACTGTATCGCTGTGAATATTTATAGGGGTCCCCGGACCTGCTTAGGCTGCGAACACGGGCATTGCGGCAGGTCGCCGGTTGTACGCCTACGATACCAGTAGCACGATGTACTCGTCCTATAAACAGGACTTCAAGTTCATGGATCGAACACGCGAAGCCAGCCAGCGACCTGCAAGACCGACCCGAGCTACAGGCATGCATTGGACCAGCAGGGTGATGTCAGTGCGGCCGCCATGGCAGACACGCCGACTCGGGTACCGCAGTAATATTGAATTTGAATTGGAAGTCAGCCGCACGCTGGGGTACCGGTGAACCGCGCGAATGGGAAGAGATGCGCGTACATGCAGTCCGCGCGACACCCTGATATACCGACGCGCGCATGGTGGAATGGCCGCTCATAGTAATTATACAGTATCTGCCTCGACAATGAATGCCGTGTGCAGGCCCGAGGCTTGGTCGATTGACTCGTTCAAGGCTGGCATCGGCTCGAGTGCACTGGGACATTTAGCATTAACACCCCATGCACGTAGAGGCTCTCACTGGGCGGCGGCTGGCATCAAAGGTGAACTTGTATGCGGGAGTTTGCAGACCCCGAGATTCTGGGGATGCATCTCGGGTGGCTGGCGGTCAGACTCGGACTCTTCGGAGACGTGGACGCGGTCACGTTCCACGCGCGTCCTCGTTTCCACACAAGCGCTCTTCTCAGTGGCGCGTCCTCGTCTTCACCAATATCAATTCACGGGGGAGCCTCCCAACGAATATAGACGTGCAACAGGCATTCAACATTGATAAGAAAGAGTCAATACTAGAACGTTAGGTCCAGTTGCGGGCGGGCAACGATCGAGTCTGAGTTCCATGCATGGACAGACTCGCGCGCCCGCTAGTACGCCGGTCAAGACTGCCAGAGGCTGACTGGCAAGCAGAGGCTGACATCCAAGGTCTGCCACCACTAGTATATGTCCCGCGAAGAGGCTTCTGTCCTTCTTCACCTTTCTTTCCGTCGTTCCCCCATCCATCATGTTCTGCGCTGCTCTTCCTCCTCCGACCTCAGTCCGCTCTCGAGCCTGACATTTACTTGCTTGGGTGATACATTGATGACTGAGGTACGTTCTCCACGCTTTATCTCTGGGAGACGGAGGACGGGAATTGTGGGATGGAGACCTGCGACTGACCTTGAGGACTAGTTGCCTTAGGATGGGATTATAGCTTGTATCTCGGTACGTCCTCCCTCGAATTCCTTCCCTCCCCTTCTCCCCTTCACTTCTTCTCTTCCTCCATCTTCACGTAACATTGCGCTGACTATCCCCGTGTCCAGGACCGGACGAAGGTAAGTCGTCTCCTCACTCTTGGTACCGTGCGTTTGCTGACTTCAAGCTTGTGTTCGGTAGGACGCGGGGGAAATACTCAAGACCTTCGCGCGTAGGACCCCCTACTCACCTCGGTACGTCCCCCTTCTCGTATCCTAACCAGTGACCACCACGCTGACTATCGTTGTGTTCAGGAGCCAGTGAAAGGTAAGTCGTTTCCTCGCTTCGCGTGTGGGTGCGCGTGCTGACTTGTTTTCCTGTTTGGTAGATACGAGGTACGTGAGGTTATTTTCTTTTTCTGTGTTGGGTTGGGTTGTGTGATGTTGCAGGTCCGGAGCCCTCAAGACCTTGACGCAAGTCCTGCACGCCTCTGCGGTGAGTACGATTCTGACCTGATATCTCTCGTTCGAAACTTACCTCGCCCTTGTTCTAGACCGGGGGAAAGGTACGTCGTTTCCTTCAATATGTCGGTGTTTGATTGACGTTTGTAGGCTCGGTGGGCGGTGGGTCAAGACTTCAAGACAAGACAAAGGTGGGTGCTGGAGGTGGGTCTTTTCGTTCGTTACGGTCGTAGGTGAGTGTTTTTGTTTGGTTGGATAGGTGAGTGGTTTTTCTGGTTCTGTGGAGGTGAGTGTTTTTATTCGTTTCGGTGGAGGTGAGTGTTTTTTTATTTGTTGCGGTGGAGGTGAGTGTTTTCTTGGTTTGGTGTCGGAGCGAGGTACGTGTTTTTTATTTGTTGCGGTGGAGGTGAGTGTTTTCTTGGTTGGGTGTTGGAGCGAGGTACGTGTTTTGTTCTGGTTGTGGGGTTGTGGTATTTGCGGGCCCGCAAGGTAGGTCGTTTCCTTCCCCGAGGGAGGGACTTCGGTCCTGGCGCATACCTCTTCGTGGTCCTCGGGACGAGTACCCGCCTGCGCGCCGCCTAGTATCATACACACGAGACGACGCGCAGGCGGCGAAACCAAAATGCGCTTCTGGTTGCCTTCATGTACACACCACGTACCTTCTGCACAATTGAAATACATAAGTCATACTCGCGAATGTTTCATCAGGCTGCGTCCCTCGCGCGTCAGCCATCATCACTCTAGATTCAGGAG
Source organism: Lignosus rhinocerotis TM02 (assembly GCA_000743315.1). NCBI lineage: Eukaryota > Fungi > Basidiomycota > Agaricomycetes > Polyporales > Polyporaceae > Lignosus > Lignosus rhinocerus. The sequence continues at coordinate 49,607 of KN050034.1, read as the reverse complement.
CCCTCGTTTCCGCGCATTAAAGTGGTACATATACATTACCTTCTTCATGCCCCTTGACATCTTCCGCGCATTAAAGTGGTACACATACATTACCTTCTTCATTCCCCTTGACATTTGACATCCCCCCTCCCTACCCGTCAGATATCTCTACTCAACCCGCACTACACATGCAGCTCTGCCTTACCCGCCCTTCCCAATGCAGCCTGCAGCTCATCTTCGGCGAGTGCTGGCCTGACCCATTCCGCTATAAACTTGTCGACCTGCTCGGGAGCGCGCCCAATGAAGCTCTGCGGATCGAGGAGGGCGTCGAGCTGGCCCTTGATCGGATCGAAGTACGGGTCGCTCTTCACGCGCTCAATCAGGTCGTTCTCCAGCCCGAGCTGCTTGACCTGGTGCGCCGCCTCGTGGGAGAGGACCTGTGTGTCGCGTCAATCACACAGCCAGCCACACATGCAAACAAAGGTCTCCGTCGAGGATACAGCGAGGGGTGATGCAAGGAGAGAGACGCACCCGGATCTTTTCGTGCGCCTCCTGCCTATCCCCGCCGGCCTTAACCATGGCCATGATGATGTTCTCGGTCGCCATAAACGGCAGCTCCTGCGCGATCCGGCGCGCGATGACCTTGGGGTACACCACCAAGCCCTCGGACACGTTCTGGAGCGTGGTGAGCACGATGTCCGCGGTGAGGAACGCCTCGGGGAGCGTGATGCGGCGGTTCGCACTGTCGTCGAGCGTGCGCTCGAACCACTGCACGCTCGCCGTGTTCAATGCGTTCTGCTGGAGCACCATCAGGTGCCGCGCGAGGCTGCAGATTCGCTCGGACCGCATCGGGTTGCGCTTGTACGCCATCGCGGAGGAGCCGATCTGGGTGGACTCGAAGGGCTCCTCGACTTCCTGCGTGGGCGAAGGTGTGAGGGCGGAGAGTCAAGGAGAGTTTCAGAAACGAACTTTGAGATTGGCGAGGAGACGCAGATCCGTGGCGAGCTTGTGTGCGGTCGCACCGAAGCTTGCGAGCGGTGCGAGGACGTCAATGTCGATTTTGCGGGAGTAGGTCTGGGAAGTGACAGGATACGCGTAGCTGAAGCCAGAGAGGGCGGTGACACGGCGATCGAGCTCCTCAACCTAGCAGGATATCATCAGCAGTTGACCGTACGGGGAGTAGAGGAAGGCTAGCCTTGTCGTGGTCACCATCAAACAGCAGTTGACCGTACGGGGAGTGGAGGAAGGCTAGCCTTAACGTGGTCGCCATCAAATAAGGCGAGGAAACTAGCTTGAGTACCTGTTGTGCCCTTGACACCACGGAAACCAAGGTCATCACGTGCGCGCTTCATGTTCCGCAGGTCCCACAACAGCTCCTGCGGACGTTATATATTCAATCACATGATATAAACAGACCTGGTGGTGTTAGGACGTTATATATTCAATCACATAACATAAACAGGACTGGTGGTGTTGAAGTACCTGCAACCAGAGCGTCGTGCGCTTGCCGACAGTCGTCAGTTGCGCTGGTTGGAAGTGGGTGAAACCAAGGGTAGGGAGATCACGATACTGTTCCGCGAAGTTGGAGAAGCGGTCGACAACGACAGCCAGCTTCTGGATGAGAAGGTTGAGTGCTTCTCGGATGAAGATCAGGTCGGCGTTACTGCATGCGAGAGTTAGCTTCCACTGGGGTTTAGAGGGGCAGCAGTGCGCACTCTGTGACATAACACGATGTTGCGCCCAAGCTGCATTACAGAGTGTGAGGGTGGAAAAAACATATCCGAGTTTTGTACGCACTGGATGATTCCTGCGGCAGCGGGAGCGACCTGACCGAATGTGTGGACGTGGGCCATGACATCATGGCGCCTTTTCTTTTCCTCTGCCGCAGCGATCTCGAACTGTTGTGCATTCAAATGCTTGTGCAAGCGAATTGAGATGTTTGTGAAGCTCATTTCAACTGCATATGGAGTGTGGTGAGGACGTACCAGGTTTGCCTTCATCTGCTCGATAGCCTCATCTGAAATCTTCAAACCAAGCTCCTTTTCTGCGATCGCAAGATTCAGCCAGAGCTTGCGCCACGTATGGAAGCGGTTCTGTTCCATTATACGGAATGGGCAATATAACTTCACGGTGATTGCGTATGGGGAAACGGGGACTTACCTCCGGGGAGAAAAGATGGGCCATCTCCTTGCTCGCATAACGGCTAGGTTGAGATCAGGATGTCGACACCGCGGTAATAGGAAGGCGGGATAGAAACCTTGAGAGCGGCGTCTGATATGTGTCAAAGGCCTCCATCGTGCGTGAATGTGCGCAGTCTAAACCACTGCGAAAAGTCTGCCGGAGCGGATGGTGGAGGAGACACAAGTTCCGAAATGATCTACCCGATCATGTCACGTGCATCTCGAGAAGCGTGACGTCAGTCACACTCAATATTCCTCTAATTTTTCAAATATGATCTTACAGCACCACATTCATCGCCGCGATAGCTCAGATGAGAGAGCGGTATACCGGCATTCTGGAGGTCGCGTGTTCACGTCAAGCTCCTGGCATGGGCAATACTCACAGAAGACATGTTTTGATGATTGAGGAACAGAAGTATCATGTCAAACTTGAAAAGAGCACCTTTGTTCTAGCTCAAGTTCTAATATATTGTTTTATGGTGAACAAGGTATCACAGCTGCAACATCCCCTATTACTCTGCCTGATGGTTGGTAAAATGTGACAGAGAACGTGACCAAGAGAGTGACCCGCGTCACTTGGAGGGGACAGGAGCAGGGTCGTCGGAGATGGATCGGGCGCCACACTGGTTGACTTCTGACCAACAACTTCAACTTGTCCTTCACCAACGCCTCCTCCCTGTTCTCTCTCCATGGTACGTCCTCCTAATCCATCACTCTCATGTCTTCAACTCGCTCATTGGCATCTATGTGTAGTCTGTCGCCCCTGCCGTACTCCGCCGCCTCATGCGCGAGCTGAATGAGCTGCGAACCAACCCACCTGACGGCATTCGTGTCGTGGTCAGCGAAGACAATATGCTGGACGTGACGGGCATAGTAGAGGGTCCCGGTATGTGCAAGCGAGCCTATTGATCCCCATTGACACGCTGCTGACGCGTCGTGTCGCAGAGGGCACGCCGTATGCGGGTGGCTACTTTAGGGTTAGGTTCAACTTCACCGAAGAGTTCCCCGCAGCCCCGCCGAAATGTTCGCAAATATGTATCCAGCCTTATCGTTTATATGGCTGACATGCGTCGTCATGGGTTTACAGGTTGGTTTGCCACAAAGATATTCCACCCCAACGTGTCAACGGCGGGCGAGATTTGCGTAAACACGCTGAAGAAGGACTGGAAGTCCTCCTATGGGATTGGGCACATCCTTGTGACGGTGAAGTGCCTCCTCATCTACCCCAATCCCGAATCTGCGTTGGACGAGGAGGCCGGAAAGCTGTTGCTGGAGGACTACAATAGCTACTGTGAGCGCGCGAAGCTCATAACGAGCGTCCATGCGACACCAAAGGTGCGTGTGCTCACTGTCTATGAGGCAACGTGTATCTGAAGACCACCACTGTCAGGTGCGACCGGTGGAGTTCAACACGCCGTCTAGTTCGGAACCTCCATCCGAGCCTTCCGCTTCCACCTCCGCGTCTCCCCCATCTTCATCATCCACCACGACCCCAGCTTCATCCTCATCCTCGCTCCCTACTTCCGCTGCATCTACCAAGCACGCACCTCCCATAAAGTCCGCACCAGCACCTCTCCCAACAATCCCTGTCCCGTCCAAGATGTCCTCGCCTTCCTCCCAACCACTGCATCCCTCGACCCCAAACACCTACTCAACATCACCTTCAGCTTCCTCACTGTCGTCGGGGAAGAGCTCTCCCGCCACCAAGGAGCGCCACGTATCTCCGTCGCCGCTCGGAACCGCAGACTCAAACGTCGCGGTCGGAGTGCAAGCTACCGGGGGCGGTGGTGCTAAAGCCGTCAAACGCGCGGCGGTCGCCGCTGTCACCGGAGGTGAGAAGCGCAAGAAGGCGCTCAAGCGGCTGTGAGGCCGTCCGCTGTGGCATTCGCGTACCGTCTGTCATGCCGTACGCGGATGTGTATGTTTCGGTATGGCCCCGGATCGGACTGAGGGGAAACGCGTTGTGGGCCTGTATGGTGGACGCTGCCTCTCCGTCTTTCCTCTGCTATACTCAGGTACATAAGATCTGTCGCCATATCATATACATGTGTTGTTGTCATGATTCCATGTTGCCCTACCCGACCACCAGCGCTGCCCAGTGTAGGCATATACATCCTCGATGCCAGACCGGTGCAGGTCTAGAGTGCTGTCGCCATGAGTAATAAGCTCGAGTATAGCAAATTTCTTTCTGTTCAAGCAATTTTCCATCTTGAGTACAGCGCTATGCGCTCAATTGTTGACCCCATGGCAGCATAGTCGGCGCCAAGGAGCCCTCACAGCCCAGATCCATTGAGCCTGTGTGCCCCCTCAATTCGCTACACCTTCCCTGCATCTCGGTCTCGGAGCACGACGAACCCGAGCCATCGTCTCTGAGCGCAGGGCCAAACGACGACCCGAACGAATCGACGACGTTGACGAAGCTCATCTCTCCCGAGCTGTCCGTGCCGGTGCCAGTGTCAGTGTTCAGATGGTTGTGCACATAGTCCGCGTCGCCTGCGAGTGCCTGCTTGTTGACCGCCTGGAGGTCGAAGAGGAAGCGGGAGACGAGGACGGCCGTGAAACTGTCGTTGCCGCCAAAGGTCAGTCAGTCCATGCCTATCTTCGAAATTTTAGCCCCCCCCTGGGGAGACGAGACCTACGGTTCTGTGAACAGCGTGATTTTGCCCCATCCGGCGCCGAGGATCTGCAGGGAGGAAGGTGTGTGCATCAGCTCACAGTGGCGTACTACGGTGTTGTGAGTGAGGCTGATCACGTACGGCGGTGGAAAGGATTGTGAATGTGAGGTATAGCACGTTCAGGACCAGCAGTGCACTATCATGAGACACAAGAAGGAAGTTTTGAGTCACACTGAGCATGAGTGGGCTATTCCCGTTCGGCAAACTCACACAAAGTGCATTGTCCCTGCTCCGATGATACATGTGTCAGCAGCCTCGTAGTGAACGGGAGCCGTCGATACAAAGGAGAGACACATACCATCTCGGAGGAAGACATCCGTGAAGGATACAGTGCTGCTCTGAGTAGCATTCGAAAATATACGTCCGGTTCTCTTTGACAGCGTAGACCATGTTATAGCGATGAGCAGGATGTCCGCAACAATGACGCTTGTTTGGCTGATCATGATCACTTTCATATAGGATGGCGTCAGTCTACTAGAGCCCGTAATAACAGGGCACACGCTAATCCGTACGCACACCTGGGCAGGATGTGAGTACAGTGATGACTAGTGGAGGTCCATCGTGTTCGCCGACGTACTTGGGGTTCAACGCTGCAGCGTCTGTGGATGAGAATACTGTCAAACATCCAAACACCGGGTCGCGCACGCCTACGAGTCTGATGGTGTAATCGGCCTAGTCGAATGTCAGGGGAACGTGCATCGCATTAGGTTAAGGTAGGTGTACTCACTATGTTGACCCCGAGAGGTACTATGGAGAGGATGGAAATGAAAATAGCGAGCGCCTTGTGTCTGCATAGAGCGAAGGTACGTAATCCGCATAAGGCTGTATGCAGGTAGCAAATGCTGAAGTGAGCTATTTGCTCGAGTTCACGAAAGGGACCACTCACCAGCCCAAGGGATGAATTGCATAGCCTCAATGCTATATGCGGCCCTCACGAACACAGCGCAGCTGGATATTGGGACACGTCAAGTCAGCGACAAAGATCCCTCTTCCAGCGTCCTACCATGGACCGTACTGCGTACCTCTACAAAGTCGGATTAGCATGAGTTATGACTAGATGACTACTGAGCGGCATACCTCTTCTGAGTCCCAAAGCCATGTCGCCAGGATAGACAAGTTAGGGAGCAACGCAAGGTACCGGTTCACGAAGAACAAGATGGATGCACCGCTCCGGCGACCTCTCCAGAATAATTGCACTTCTCTGTCCAATGTGATCGCATGCTCATAGAGCATGTACACTACATTCATTGACTTCGTCAGGGAACAGCTCTCAAAAGAAACAAAGACGATAGCTGACCAACTCCAGCGATTGTCAGACACCTGCTGATCAGCCTGTCGACCAATCATGCATGAGTGATCACTATGAGGCAAGTACGCGATTGAATCCGCACGCAGCAGTGTAGTAGTCGATTATCGCGGCATTGTCCGCATCTGCAAAAGCCATATCTCGACCTCGCAGTGAGCCGTGGATGGAGAAGTGAGGACTGTGTGCCCAGAAGAGCTCACATCCGTGCTCTTCAACTCCAATTCTGCTGCTTCCGATCCTGCAGTCAACAGTCGCCTTGTGCGCATCCACATGGCCCCATTTTACAACGCCGATGAGCATGCGTATCCTGCGTAGCGCAATCTGTCATCTCTGAGAAGGGGAGATCGGTTCGCCCAAGGCGCGACACATTACAAACTAAGTGCAGTGCTTCCAAGTTCCATGGCTGGATGGAGAAGGGGAGATCGGTTCGCCCGGGGCGCGACACATTACATGGGCCCAGTCAATGGCGCGGAAACTGAGTGCAGTGCTTCCAAGTTCTATGGCTGGACGATCGCATTGTAAGGCGATCAAGCGGTGCACATACTATGCTGACACACGCGGCGCGCAGATCGTCTGTGTCCGAATGGCGAGCGTATATCAGTGAAATGGAAGCTGCGAGGACATTCAAGGATTTCTCACTGAGCGAGGGTTCTTCTTCTTTAGGCCTCCATGTGGAGTACGGACATGAGCTGCTTCCGAGCATGGAGCTGTGCTTCCAAGTCCCGATTGACAGACAAGGTGTCAGTATCCAAGCCAGTTTGACCGAACCCTTGTCCTTGTCGGATCTTCCGTCAAACTTTCACCAAGCACCTGCATTTCAATGAAGCGCTGATATAGAATCATCATACTGCGTAAGAAGGGATCAGACAGGCGCAACAGTTGTCTCCAACCTTGGGGTATTAATCTGGACAGCTGCCCTCGCCTTGTCCCTCTTCTAACCCGAAAACGTCAACTGCGAGCCGTGAACACCACGCAGGTTAACTCTGACATACGGATAGGCTCATCACATACAAGCGTACCACCAAGGTTCATGGTGATACCTACAGCGCTCGGAACAACTGCATTACGAGATGGCACCATAATCACGCACCAGTACAATCCATCGGTAGACCTGACATTCCAACTACCACGCCAAGTCAGTCTTTAATATCGTGATCATTACTAATGTGGTCTTGCGACGCTTTAAGCTCGCACAGGAACAATGGCAGTGAGAGTAGTCTGTAGAAATGAGTGCTGATGTACAATGGATGAGCATTAGTTGCCACGAATCCATTCAAAAGAACTGCGCTCACCAAGTCAGAGATGATTGCGCGATACGAACACAGAGTTACATCGGAATCCCTGCGCAACTGCCAGCATATCGAGCCGCCTCTCAATTCCCAGATGCCTCTGCCGCCAGCGCCAGCATGTGGACACCGTCCTGCAACAACATTGGATCGATGTTGGTCAGGTCCGACTCCGAGGAGCCCATCGCAAACGCTCCCATCGGCAGATGAAGCGCTTGAGGACCTGCGCAGCCCTGTCGTGACAGCAACGTTCCGGCCGCCACGTTGCTTGGGATGGCTTGTAGTGGCTGTCGGTGACCAGGACGCGAAGACGGACGACCATTTGGCATAATCAGCCCGCCAGACAACACTTCAGACAGTGACGGGAGAGTGACCTTGCCATGAGCGGGGTACGACCCATTCTCGCTACCATGATCATGAACGTGAATGCTCGGGAGTGGGACGTAGCGATATTGCGGGACCATGGAATCGTCTCTTGGAGGGAAGTGATAGCCATCGTGGAGGGGAGGAAAGCGCCAAGTAGGACCCTCGGGTGGGACGTTGTGCTGAAGGGCAGACGCAGCGCTAGTGCAGGTGCCATGAGCATTCTCAAAGTAGGAACTAGACCCAGGAACAGCATAGGCAGGCGAGGTCGGTTGGGAATAATAACTGTCGCTCGGGTGGACGAGCTGCGAGGTACTAGAATACACCGACCCAGAGCGAGAATCCACGATAAGATTGTTCATGGGCATATTAACTTGATGAGCTAAGACGTTCGCAGCAGCAGAGTTGCCTAGCAGAGGACTTCCAGTTTCTCTCGCGACGGGCAGCGCGTTTGGCAAGGGAGACGCTTCCTTCTTCGAAAGATCGACCTTCCCGTGCTTCTTGGAAATGCAGGTAGGGCAATGCTTGATGAAGAGCAAAACAAGATCTTTCGGCACCCAGGTGTAGACCTTTCTGATCGCTGACACAGTCCTGTCGCGGCCACCATGCCCAACGCGCGCATGACACACGCAGATGATATCGTAGATATGCTCACGGATAGCCAGCCGTTTCCCATCATGCACAACCACAGGCAGGATAACCTCCATAGGACCATACTCGCGCACAATTGCCTGGACACGCTCCTCAGATGGACTTGCCTCGAGAGAACGCAGTTTGGTGTCCTCAAGTTCGTCAGGGTGGACTAGGGCGAACATCTTGCGCACCCACCAGCGAAACTGAGGCGTGTCAATGCTGCTGTTGTCCGGATTGTTCAGAACGAGCCAGATCTTGTCGAACATCTCCTGGGAGATAAGCGCCTTCGCCTTCTTGGTCTTGTCCAGCGATGCAATATACTGGTCCTGAAGTCGAGCGAACTCCTCTCGCGTCGGCATTCCGAGGTCTAGGTAGACAGAACGTTGAGACGATCGAGATGACCGAGACGAGGATGCCTTCCGCATGACGGGTGGCGTAGGAGGCTGTGCAGCTGCGCTTTCGAGGGCTACCGGAGACTTCGACACGCCCTGCCTGTGTTGACGGGCGACTGCGCGAACTGGGCGGGTAGAGGGGTAAGGCGCCATCGTCATTGTTCTCTCGTTCCTGCTCTTCGGGCCCGAGGCGGGCTGCGAGCACGATGCACCGCCTGCCAACACACGCATAGCGGTGCTTCCGAGTAGTTGTGAAGGCTGAAAGAGACCAGAACGTCAGTCAAAACCCCAGATACTAATATGTGATCGTACCGTCCAACGCGCGTCCACAAACTTGAATGACGTTCTACAATAGTCACGTAAGCACAAGTCACAAAGGAATGGTACAACAAACGTACGTTTCTTAGAAACAACAGATATATGAGTATACGAACGTATGGGTGAAGAGTATAGGATGTACTGGTGAAAGTTAAGAGCAAGATGCAAACACAACCCAGGCTCGGATGCAGCCTGAAATCAGCATCACGTAATCTGAGGCCCCATATCGGAGAAGAGCGAGTTTGAACAAGGACTGGGACGCCTGAAGAGCCAGAAAATGGCACTTTAAGCGGAGGAGGATGTGTTACGCTGATTTGAACTTGACTAGTATACAAAAATGTGTCCAAAAGGTATAAGTGACAAGAGCATAGCACCGATCAATTGCGATCTCGGGGACCTATGTTATGGGACGTATGCAGGGAGCGTGTCCGCAACACTGAGTAGAGATGGAGAATAGCGAGTTCCAGGGACAACAAGCCGCTCAGTCGGGGCCAACACGACGACGTGCTGCTTTCGTGGTGGACTTCGCGTATGCGAAAGAGCCTGGGTTGAGAACGAGGATATCTCCGAGTCGTCCATGACAGCGTGTATGCGCGGAGTCCGTGGGTCATCGAAGTCGTCCAGCCCATCTTGGTAGATAATTCCACGCCCGTCCCAGAGGCAGCGTATATCTTGCCCCGTAATGACCTGTGCTAGGCGACCGGACTCGACGTGTCGCACTTCGATGAACGAATCACCGAAGAGAAGCACGAATGGCGGGTGCCACGCTGCTTGCAATGCAATACCCTCCCACTCGATGATAGGCAGCGACCGTGATGGAGCTCCACGCTTGTCAACATATAGACCAAAATCTGCAGAGGGTCGGTCAACGGCGGATGTCAAGGATATGCGCATGGACTCACCGTCGTAACACAACAGGAATTCGTCCTCTCGTATCCGGAACATTGCAACTGGCCTGGAAGTCATTGGACGCTTTCCCACCCTCCGCAGGTCCTCATCTAGCGGGATGGTGACGCTCGAAAAGCTGAGAAACGTTATAGTTAGAATTGCACCAACGAGGGTAGATGTATAATGTACTCGGATAAGTCCATAATCTCGAAGCCTCTCGGACACAATATGCAGACCTTGGTCTTCAAGAATAGCAAATCGTGCGCGTCGGATGGTATGAAGAATTCCTGACACACAGCCTTCAACACATCAATGCAGGCTTAATTTGCTCTCGCCTTACCTTGTGGATCCTGAATCGCCTCCCTGACAGGGTTTGGGGGGGACGAAGCACCTCAAAAACGCGAAACACGCTGTCCAACTACACAGCAAATATAACAGCTTTGTGTGGAAGTAGATAGGCTAGTACTCACCCCTTTCTTGCGCATATACACAATTAAGGTGCGCCCAGACTGGCGGCCAACGCCAAAGTACTGGACATGCTTGTCATCACTATTGATTTTCTGTATCCCAAATGGAGGATGTTGCGGATCCTGATTTCTCGTTGGCACAACACTCTCAATGCCGATGGCATGCAGTGACTGTGACAGATTGGTCAGGTATAGGGTATAGTATACATGAGGCGGTGCTCCTCGAACCTTGTCGGCCAAAATTATGAAGCACCCGAATTCAGCAAGGTATGCGAGTTGTGTCACCAACTTCAGCGAGATTACACGTTGTATGGCTGTGACACATGTGCATGAATTGGTAGTTTCTGATACAGCGTGTGCTGGTAGATCTATCCAAACTCACATTCTGGCTGATTAGGCACCCCTAACCAAACGCCATCCTCGCTCCCAATAGCAACGAGATTGCGACCGTCATTGGCGGCTGACTCCTATCAATAATACGGTCGATTCTTGAGCCTAACAACAACACTCACTGAAGGGAACAGAGCACGATATTCGGCCAGTAACAAGCCCTGCGTGATGCGCAGGCGCATCCTGGCTGGACGCCGTATTCGACGTGATTGTCTCCAATTTGAACACGCTGCTCTCTGCCTGCGCCGCCTTCCTCGCCGCAACAGCTTCTTTGAGCTTCCGCCTCCACACGTTTCGTTCGTCTGTTGTGGTTGCGTACAGCGTGTACGACTCACCATGCTTACCGTGACAGTGGAATGAGATGGGATAGTATTTGGTAACAGCGTTGCTGCTGCTGCCAGAAGTAATGGTATCCAGAAGGTGCTCAAGGGAGGAGAATGGATCGGGCGAGTCCCGACCAGGACGCATCATCCGCGACAAGGTGGTACTCCGCTGCACAGGGCGGATCGTGAGACTGGCAAGCGACAGGAACTCCAAGCGCACTGGCTTTGAGTGGATGTCAGAGGCCAGATGGGAGAGGACGGGACGTGCTTGAGTGCTCACAGGCTTCCAGACAACGTACTTCACGTCGTCGCCCTTGCCCTTCGCTTTCGCCATGACCACTGTCTCTTCTCGTGGGCTGCAGTGCAGGGAATGTTCAAGCCTCTGACTTACGATAGTTGTCAAACAACACCACCCACAGCTCCTTCCATCCCGACATGCTCCTCATCAGGGGATCGTTCTGGCGAAGGAGTGGGCCTGCATGAATCACTTGCCGCGCCGGGTTGGCGATATCTAAGTCCTGTTCATCATACCAACAACCCATGCACTCAGCCCAACCCAGCGAAATGTTGAGAGTGAAGCAAAGGACTCACCGCACCCTGGTTTCCCTCAAATACCAGCTTCTCGCTATACCACTGCAATTCGGCGCGTTGGCCGTCCGTTTCTGAGACTGCCGCGCGATCACAGGGTAGCAACGGCAAGGAATGTTATAAACATTTCTGTCTCGAGCAAGGGCGCAATCACACTCAATCAGGCTCACCTGCATGTCCATTACGCTCTTCCGTCATCATCCCCTATTGCCAAGACTACTTATGTTATCTGTCGTCGAACAGGCCCGGTACCGAGACTATTTCGTACAGCTCGAGAGATATGTGGTGCAAGAATTCGGGTTCTCTCCTCGTGAATATGGATGGCGATTGGTGAAGATGGCAACAAACCGTTGTACTCTCACACCATGACACGGAGCTGAGAAGGGTCTCTGGGAAGCCGTTGTATAGGTTCTGAGCGCTGCACACAGCCTTGAGAGTAAAGTGAAATGAAATCACCATTCAGGCAGGTCAAAGATACTCGCAGTACGCAGACAAAGGGCGAGGCGCGCATAGTGTCACTGTGCATTGCAGCAAAAGCGCGCACTTTTTAGCACAAATTTCTCGGTGACAAGAGCGTGGTATATTTTGCAAATTTGTGCGTGTGCAGAAGGATTGCTGTGGTCGTGACATGAGAGATGCGGGCAAAGAACGGAATGAAATCATATAACGGTGAACAAACTAGAGACATGCAGCGAGCGGATCGCTCACAAGCAAAAGAAAAATCATCCGACACCAAGAGAGTTAAAGTTACCTGACGGGAGTATGTACGGCGAGAGAGGGGGAAGAAACATGTTGAATAGAGGGTCGAGTGAGAGGAGAGTGAAGATAATCAGAGGAGTGAAACGAATAACCGGAAGGGGTGAATTAGGGATAGGCCATACGACTAAGGCAACACGAGACGGAAGTATTGACACATGAATGTATGATGCGGACGTGAGTCATGCCATGCCGAATACCAGTGCGAATGCAGGGGACGAGAGACAGGCTAATGTCATATACAAGCGAGGTCAATGATGGGTCGTGTGCTCATCGTTGCAGGTCGGCACGTCTGGAGAGCATCGAGATCAGCATTGTTAACCCCCAAAACATCAAGGTGTAAGGAAGACATAAAGACTTACTGTCTAAGGGTGTCGTACAAGAACTTGTAGCTCCGGAGGTGGCCCTTCAACCTTCGGATGTCCAAACTGTATGTGTCGTCGAGGCGGTCCAGTCGCGTCAGTTCCACCGAGAACCGCACTTCGTCGCCAGCATCTTGCTGCGTATCGCCGTAGATCGTGTCAGAGCCGATAGGTGACGCAACATCGCCGCCTGAGCCGGGCACAGCAGCAGCAAGGACTGCATCCGAAACAGCCCCTGACTCCAGAGAAGGCGAGACCTGGTGGAGGGTGCCAGTGGACACCTGGGACGACTGTCGGCGCATGAGCAAGCCTCGCAGCATACCTCCTGTCGAGGACCCAAAAGAGGACGTGGACTGCGACGGGACAGGCAGTCCGCGCTTGTCCACCTGGAATAGAAGCAAGATTGTCAGCTCAACTCTCTGGTATGCATATCTCATACTGCCACTTACCCCGTTCGAAGCAGCAGAGCCCACTATCGTGAACGCAGCAAGGCTTCCGGAACCCTCGCGCAGGCCCAATCCCGTACGCTTCCTCTTGGGCCGGATGCACCTGTACTTGTACTCATGCTCGGTAGTGATGTCGATGCCCATGCCCTCGAGGACCGCTTTGACGTGCTTCATGACCTCCGGCGGCGAGCCCGTCGTGATCGTGGTGTGATCGACAGCACCGTGGTGTACACGCAGATTGACGCGTCCAGACCCGATCTGCTTGAGCCGGTCGGCGAAAGAGGCAGGGGCGAAAGAGATATCGGAAGGGGTCGCAGTGAGCGGCAGAGGCGAATGAATCTTCTCCGTCGCCGCCGGAGTCGTGTGCAGCTGCGAAGTATTGATCGTCGTGGGCAGGGGCGCTGCGCGTTTAGTTGGGAGGTCAGCAACAGGCTTCTCGATCTCGACGTCGGAGATGTCCGTGCGGCCCTTGCTCTTTGAGCGGAACCACTGCATGACCTTGCTCGCCTTGACCGTCGAGGCAGGGATGGGAACGCGCTGGCTCTTCCAGGTGTTCGGATTGTACCCAGGAGCCTCGTCCTGCGAGCGGAGCATCTGCGGCGTGGCAGGCGGTACCAGATCGCTCTTCGGCGGAACTGCAGGACCACTGGACAAGTCGGGTGTGCGGGACTTCTCGCGGGCATCTGGCTTCTCTTTCATCGGCGTCTCCGAGCCCTTGGCCTTGCGGGGCTTGATGCTACTACGAAGCGGCGCAACCATGACTGTGAGCGTGTTCCTTCTCGACGACTTCTTGCTATTGACAGTACCGCTCGGACTGAGCAACGACGCATCGGTGCCGGTCTCCGCCGTCGAAGTCGACACTTGCACGCTCGATGGACGGCGCGCAACATCCTTGAGAGGGGTAGGTATCGCGTCCTTGACAGATTTCTGGCTCTGGGAAGGCGTGCGCGAAACAGCACCGTTCGTTTGTTCCGCACCACTCCCTGAGTTGAACATCTTGGATATTCCAATCTTGTCGATAGATAATCCCTTCCTATGACGGCTCTTCGAGGATCCTGAACCGGATGATCCAGTGCTGCCGTTCTGAGCATGGATCTGCTTCTCCTCCACAGATGTAACGGGAGTAACGGGCGGCCCTGTGACTTCGATGGACACCACGGGCGCAGGCTCCGGAGAGACTGGCGAAGTCGCCGATAGTGGGGTAGCAGCCTCCGGGCGCTTTCGAGAAGCAGGTGTCCCAGGAAGCGGTTTCTGCGCGGATCTGGGTTCGATGTCGAGGGACTGCTTCTTGGCGGGCCGCTCCTGAGTGAAGCCATTGGTACGAGAGCGTTCTCTTGTAGGTTCCGGCCTCGACTCCGATTCGCCATACTCGACCTGGATGGTATGGCGGTTTGGTACCTTTGACCGCTTCGATTCTGGGGAAGTGGTCTTGACAGGTGCATACGCGGTAGGGGGTACAGGAGGGGGCATTGGTGGTTCGCCGTCAACATGCATCCTGTCGTCGTTGAGCACACCATTGGTGGTGTCCACGGGGACCGAAGACGCAGGCAGGGAAATTGAGGGGACCTCCTGAGACGGAGAGGGTGCGAACGGATCGTCCTCCAACCCAAGCGGGGACGAGGTCGGGAGGACAATGGCAGAAGTGACACCACGGCGTCCCGAGCTTGCTGGCGATGAGGTCTCGTACAAGAACTCCGGCTGAGCCTGCTGAGCATACCTCTGGTCGCGATGGCTGCGCGAGTTGGATGGCGAGACCGGGGACGCGTATCCTTCGACGCGCGCACTCTGGCTGCGAGCCATCTTACCAGCCGAAGCGTCCGCAGAGGCAGCCATCTTCATCTGTCTCTGGTAGGCAAGCCTCTTCTGGTGGTGTTGTTCGATAGCGGTGCGCTCCAGCTCAGACACGCTCTTCTGGAACAAGTGAACATACGGTGCGAGCCATGTATGCGCCATGATCGTAGGTAAGTCAGCACGGCGTGTAGGATCAGGCACAAGCATAATGGACAGCAAATCCCGAGCATCCTCGGAGATGTAGTCGGGGAAGGAAAGAGGGGTGTTGACGATGTACTTGTACAACAGGTTGATGTTGTCGCCGTCTGGATTGGCAGGGTCGTCGTCAAAGGGCAAGTACCCGGCTAACATAGCATATAAGATGACACCGCATGACCAGATGTCGACAGCCGAGCCGACGTATAGCCCATCCGAGATGACCAGTTCCGGAGCTGCATAACACGGGGACCCGCAGCTGGTTTGCATGAGGTCGTCCGCACGGTGCTCGAAGCGGTTCGCAAAGCCGAAGTCCGTGATGATTACGTTCCGGTGACGGTCCAAGAGCAGGTTCTCGAGCTTGAGGTCCCGGTGGACAATTTTCTTCTGGTGTATATACCAGACGCCGGAGATGAGCTGCGAAAAGAGCTTGCAGGCATCCTTCTCCCGCAAATACCGGTGGGCGAGGATGTGGTCGAACAGCTCACCCCCAGATGCGTATTCGAGGATTATACCGATGTACTTGTCCGTCTCGATCACGTCGTAGAGACGAACTATATTAGGATGTTTGAGGGTCTGCCGTCCCCAGTCATGAGGGGCCACGGATGATCATAGCAAATAAAGCACGCACCCGTAGCACCTCGATCTCCCGCTCGACCTTCGACATCCGGACGCTGGAATCAATGTTTCCCCTACGAATGAGTTTGACCGCTACTTCCTCTCCCCACTGCATGTGCAGGCCCAGCTTGACCTTACCAAACTCGCCCTCGCCCAGCGTCTGCAGGAGCAGGTAAGGCCCGAACTTCGGAATCGTGCGCCTGGGGTGCGCCGCAGCGTATTCGAGCGCAGACGGATGCGAATAGATATCACGATACCCGGACTGTTCCTCCTGCTGAGGCTGCGACGTGACGACGTTGTGCGAGGCCCTTTTCCGATTCGCTGACTGGGTGTTGACGGAGGCGGTAGGCTGTACGGAGACAGGACGTGCGCCGTGCTGACGCGACGGACCCGGCTGGGAGCCATCGGGGACTTGTAAACTGGTAGTGAACGGGTCCATGGAGGGAGGAAGATGGGGAGAAAAGAGCAATCCTAGGACGATGAACCAAAGCTGAACCAGCCAGACGAACGGATGATGTGAGAAAAGATGAGGGAGAGAAGACGCTGGGTGAGACGTACGAACTAAGCGACCTGATGACTTCCCCTCCGTCCGACTCTGCTGCCAGATATATGCACGATGCAAATGACTGGAGCAGATGATGCACGCAGCGCGCAGTGAGCAACGATGCCAAGGTGGTAGTTGCAGTACAAAGAGGGAACGTATTCTTACTAAGCAAGCAGAAGCTACTTGATGATGCGGCCGCGACTTCCAGTCAATTTGCCGAACAAAAGGAGGATGGTGCTGGCAAAGAGGAGGAGGTCGACCTCAGGTGAGACAGCCTGAGGTTGTCAGATCAGCGCTGCTCACCACCGGATACAGTGAACTTGCACTCAGAACCACGTGGCCGGCATAGTTACGGCTGATTTCCATAAAAGGAGCTCATAGTACACCACCATGTTTCAATTACACTGTAACAACTCTTCCAGCTCGAGAGCTTCATATTCCCTGAGAGGAGCGATCGCTCATGTACCTGCGCTACTCAGAGACCTCCTGTTTCACAGGTCACTCCGGTTCCGTCGGAAGGTTCCTGGGATGAGCAAGTAACAGCGAAACATCCGACGCACTGCACGCTGACCATCTTCACAACCCTAGATCTTCTCTCCTGTTCAGAAGACGACCTTCCATGCCCCCCTCGACCATGAGGACATGCCCGGAGACGTGCCCAGACACGGTCGAAGAAGAGAGGAGGACAATCTGGTTCGCTACGTCTTCCGGCGTCGCAACCTTCTTCAGAGGCGTCCTACAGGGATACAGTGGTCAATCTGGCTATGCTCAGGAAGGACCCACGGCGCTAGGAGGTTAGGAGAGCTCACGTCGCCAACGCCTGGTAGACAATATTAGGATCACTCAGCGATTGTTCTGCCATAGGCGTCTTCGTCCAACCTGCCCCAGTGATGCAACAAGAATCGTGTTTCAGCAGTCTACAAGTGGCAGGCATCCTGTCAGATAGAACTCACCCGGAGCGACGACATTGACTCTCCCCCTTGGAGCAATCTTCACGATCTCATTTTTCAAACTGAGACACATGCCATACATCATCGCTTCCAACATCCACGACCAGCATCAGCGTTGCACATGGTCCACGGAACAGAACGCCACTCACCGCTCTTCGTCGCAGCATAGTCCGCATGGCCCGCCTCCCCAAGCTTGCCCGCGGTGCTCCCAATCAGCACAACCGCCGCTTTCGACTTCGTCTCCTCCCCTGCAGTCTCGAGCCCCCTCAAGTACTCCCGCACCACCAGGAAACTCGACGTCACGTTCACCCGGAACGTGGACTCCCACTGCGCGAGGCTCATCTGCGCCACCGGCACGTCCCGCGACTCGTAGTACGCGTGGTTCACTACCACGACCTGCACAGGCCCGAACGGGTCCGCGGTGGCGGACGCGAAGAGCCTCTGGACATCAGCTTCTTGAGTGAGGTCTGCTTGCAGTGCACGCATGCGCTCTCGCCCAAACTCCTGCGCGACCGGGTTGAGTGGGGCGGGTTTGGTGTTGTAATGTGCCGTAACTCGCGCCCCAAGCTCTGCGAGGCACCCGTCAGCTCGATTGCGCATCGCAGGGAATTCATGCGAGGATACAACATATGCGCGATCGGGACTGACTTAAGAATAAACGAACAGTAGCGAGACCTATCCCGCCACTCGCACCTAAGTAGCAGTTAGTTCAAAGACACTTTTCCGTACATCAAATTCAAATCAGACATACCTGTGATCAACGCATGCACGTTCTCCAAACCCAAATCCATCGCGAAAGTCCGCCTTGTTCCCGTCCGACCTTTGACACTTCTCGGAACTTCGTGGATATAAGATAAGTTGCAGGAACATCGATAGCGCTCGCTATGACAAGAGTCATCCGCGATCGGCTGCATGCAGAGCGAACTGCTGGCGTAGCAGCTGGGGGAATCTACGCAATATATAATTGAAACCTTGTGAATCGTACATATTTACAACTTTGGAGAACCCGATGTGAGTAAGAGAATGCGTGATGGACAGAGCAGATTGTATGTGTGGGGACGAATGTGCTACTCAGATTGCTATAATCAAGTCATTGCATGACGAACTAATGCGTGTGATGTACGATCGTGTAAATGCGGCCGTCAGCCGTAGGTATCACAGTTGATGCGGGTGGAGTTGGTGAACAGGCCATGATATGGATGAGGGAATAAGGGTACGTGAAGAATGTATGACACGACAAGCAATGTGTGAGATGTCCGACGCAGAATGCTAGACGTGGGTAGCGGGAAGGGATAATGTATGGGCGTGAATGAAGCGGTCGTGACAGTCGTGAGGGTTGTAGAGATGGAAACCAATGACAGAAACACAAAAGAGATGCTGTTGATACAAAGGGATCCAATCGGATAGCGACGAACACGGTGCGACGACAGGGATGAATTACTTGCTTGCGTTGGGGTGAGGGTATCGAGCGATGATGGGAAGTCCAATGAAGGAGACGCGAGAGACCAAAAGGAAGATGTCAAGTCCAAAGATGACGATGAGATGGGAGATGCGAATAGATGGACGTCCATCGTGGATGCAGGGCAGGCAGGCACGCGGTCGATGAGCTCTTATATCTTCAGTTCTCTAAACCCTCGAACGTCCAAGCGTCCTGTCCCGTTCTTCCGCCACTCGGCGTTCGCGTCGGGATCGTCCTCGGAACCATCGGTAACAGTGGTCTTACTGGAGGTCTTGAACTTCCCACCTGGGATCACGATCTTCCCTGCGCTCGTTGTACGAGCCACGGTACTGCCTACATGTGCGGGTCGCGGCTTGGGCAGCCCAAGCGCCTTCCGTTGTCGCCGCGTGAGCCGCTTCTCTGCTGGAGGTTCCGGTGGGGGAGGGGTTGGTTCTGGAGATGGAACCGACGACAGTGAACTAACGGAGTCTGCCGACGAGCCAAATGCAGATAGGTCTGGGGTGTCTAGGTCGTCTGCGTCTACACTCATGTCCTGAGCTGAGGAAGGTACAGAGGCAGGATCGGCAGCCCACGATCGAGACGTAGACGTGGCCCTTGAACTGCTCTTCGCGCGTTTCGCGGCGCTCTGAGAGCTCTCAGACTGCGAAGATGCTGAGGACTCATCGAATGTCCGCTTTGGCGAGCGGCAAGCATGTGGTTCTAGCGACGTAACTGAAGGGAGAGTAGAAGCTTGTGACGACGGTGCGGTTGAAGGGGGTGGCGAGGGAGAAGCGGAGCCTGGCAAGGGGATTTGGGAGGGCGTACGAGGAAATGCATCCTCTCCTGCCTCTACAGCGGACACAACCGTCTTCTTCAACTCCCGTTTTGTCTTTGTGACCTTAGTCTTGACTCTCGAAGGAGGTTTCCTTGAGACGGGAGAAGCCGGCGGCGATATATCCGGTGCAGGTGCTTCAACAACGTAAGGAAGGCCAGTGTGTGGACCCCTGAGGTTTCTGATGGAAGAAAAGTGCTCCCAGTCATGGTAGCTTGGCCAATGTTAAATCTAAGCTCGTGAGAGATGAACTAATAGACGTACGCAACGTAGACACTCCCCGTGGCCGTTGAGGGTTCTGGGTCCCCCAACGCGCTCTTCTCAACCTCACTGCGGCGACGCTCTCGACGCTGACGGCGCTTCTCACGGTCGTCAAGGTTGAAATCATCCTCCTGTGCCGCGGAGGGGTCATCGAAGTCTCCGCCAGCATTCCATTCTATGACGTATACGAGGCCAGGTTGGATGACCTTTACGTTCCTCTTGGTCATATGCGCAAATGCAGACAGCTCGAGGTGTCCGCCGTACGTAGCTGAAGAGAGATGAGGGACAGAGCATACCGGAGGCGCATATATTCACCTTGTTGTCTCATACACGACAAGTGGTAGTCTAGGCCGCGCTCGTCTTCGACGAAAGGAGCATAACGCTCCTTGTGCTGCTCGATCCAGTTGCAAATATCTGCTCTAAGCTGGAGATGATTTGACGGCGTGCCGTCCAGTTGGTCAGAAAGTGCACGGAATAAGCAATTGCCGTCGCCGACAGTGTGAGCGGCATAGAGGCCAAGCTCACGGAGCTGAGCGTTCAGCATCTGACTGTTCTCTTCTGGGTTGGTCACAATAGGCTTGTCGACATCAGTATAAGCATGTGGCTTCCATATGATAATCGTTAGATTGAGCGGCTCACCTTGCCCTTGCTCCTCGTTGTGCGAGACCGCACTGTGGCGAGGTCAGTCTTCTACAACATTTTGTGTATAACAACACATACACTGAGGTGCTGGTCTGGCATTTCTACGCTTTGTGTGGCCCATTAATCAGGGTGAATCGGGGATGGGCGTTGTTGTTGTTGGGGGATTGTGCTGGTTGGGAACCAAGCGGTGAAGGGGTGTTCCGGGGTCTTGGTTCCGATGGACTTCGGACACCGAATAGAATGGGAATGAGGCTACCACGTTGTCTCGTGAACTGCTACGCTGCCCGATTCTTCAGAAAGCGGAGGATAATGCGCAGGTGGTTGTGCAGCAGCGCTGCGAGAGAGTGTTACGGAGTTGAGATGGAAGAGAAGATAGAGAAAGCTGTTTGAGGGATGTGCTGGAAAGGTGTTCAGAGATCACTGATCTGCCAGAATGAGGGGGATCAGCGCTTAGAAGCAATTTCAGGTATGAACTCCGCTTGAAGTCCTGCGGCTAGATTGGTGAGCTCTTCGAGCTCCTTTTTAAACTTCGGCTTCCAGCTAGCCTAGCGCCCATCGGTTGCATGTTCGTCAACGTTGAGCGCGCCGTCGAAAAGTAAGTATCAGCAACTCAGGCTTGCAGCCCTTTCCAGACGATCAAGAGGTTCGTTGTGGCATTCACTAACATACGACTCAGACGCTCTGCACCTTTCGCATGGTGGCCAACGTCGATAATCTACTCGTAGCCGCCGGGAATAGTGCCCTCCCTGTGCCATTTTCACATTGAAGATTCTCAGGGTCATTCTTGGACATCTAATATCTCGTACAGATTCACCTCATCCGGGTCACCCCTCGCGCAGTCGCTTCTTAACGTGTTCAATCTAGTCAAGGACTGCTCTATTGATTCCACCTCGCTGCGCAGCGTCAGAAACAGACATCGGCGCTGCATTCGGTCACAAACACCCGCAACTTCCCCACCCCTGTGATAAATACTGCGCCTCTTGCCTCTTTTACGACATGGTCATCCTCGACGAGAAGTCACTCATGCTACCTCCTCCTCCCCCATACATCGATTCTGGTCCGGTCAGCCCACCACCATTCCCTACGCAAGGCCGAACGGCGCCCACGCTCAACACTTTACCGCCGCACATCCTACTGCGGATCGTTTACGAGACCTTCACGGAAGGGAGGGTCGAGGAGCAACGGAAGGTCCTCTACTGGCTGATGATGAGCTTACGTCTGACCAGTCGTTCGATATACATCGGTGAGCATGGTTCTCTCCCTGTGGGGACTGCAGTTGGGGTGGACATCCATTGATTCTCCCGGAGGAAGCGATCTGCGATGTTGCTTCCTCCCTTCGACCCTACGCATATCTTGTACACCCCCTTTCCTGAACGTCTACCATGCATGCAGCAAATACAGACATGTTCCCCAAGTCCCCTTCAATCCGTCCCGCCCCACAATTGTCCGTACTGACACCGTTGCGCAGCATGCATGCACGTCCTGCGATCCACATACTTGCCTGTATACGCAAGACTCATGCGTCCTCCCTACACCTCCGATCCTTTCCCGCACGTACTGCCTGGAACGTCATCCGCTACGCCTTCCTCGACCTCGTCCCTCCTCCCCACGCAATCCGTCCAGCGTGAGACGCGAGTCTTCGACCTATTCATCGCCTTGAAGGTACGCGAAGATGTATGGGCCGACGATAGCGAGCTACATCTCGAGCGCGAGGAGAGCTTCAAGGATCTCTTCGATCTCATGCAGCCCCGCGCCCGTCTGGAGGACCTGGTCCGCACCTATGGACACCGTGAGGGCGCAATTACCGTGCCATCTTCTTCCGGTATCACCCCGCTGTCCTCGACCCCCGTCGCATCCTCCCCCTCCAAGAAAATCATCAGCGGGATGGGCGAGAACAGATGTGGACAGTTGAGCGGCTATCGGAGCACAGCATCCCCACTGCCTTTTGCGGCCCTCTCGGTGTCGTACACCCCACGCGCAGTTGGGCTTGTGCTTATGACACGCCAGTGGAAGAGGAAGATCGTCGAGGTCTCGCGGACCAAAGAGGAGCCGCTAGAGGAGACTGCGAGGAAGCTGGTGAGGGAGCTCAGGGCATGGCTTGCAGCGAACCCCGATCACGGTGTCCGTTAAGGGCGGGGCTACGATTGTGTAGCAGGACGACAGACAGGCTCACGCGGCGGTCAGACTATTGTATCTCTATCTCTAGTGACTCTACTCTATCAGGATGGGAGTGTAATTTTACCCACAGTGTACGTGCTTGCGCCATCCCTTCGATGTTGTACTGAAGTGAATTGCTCCCAGGCTCCCAAGAATTATGCACACTACCTGCTATCTGTATCGTCAACACACATGATTTCTCCCTGATTCATCTCGAGAATGCTGGCGTTGCAGTAGCATCCCAATGACATGTTCATCGTGTAAGTTTAGTGAGGGTGCGACTGACGACGGATACTATCCAGGGAATGTTTGCGCGCAACGTATCGTAAAAACACGAATTTTAGAGTTGAATCCAGCCTCTGTTGTATTGGATGTAAGCTTGCGCACTATTCTTACCGGGCGAACAGGTATGTCGGCACAAGCATGGAGATGCCTGTTGATTTGTAGTTCTGTAGGACGCAGTCGAAGTATCTGTGCGTTCAAGTAGGTGAGGGGATCTACGGGGACAAAGGCCTCTCCAGCATATGATGTGAGTAATATTAACCAGGTTGTCGGGATGTATCCAGCTCAGGTCGATTGCCCACAACAAGCAAAGATATGGTAGATGCTTTCATCATGCCGGTAAGTGCGGCGTTGGTCGATTGATTACGCTCTACTATGGTATACAGAAAGATTTTTTCAGAGTTCGTGAGGATGTCGTGCATATAAAATGAGGTATTGGAGTATGCAAGCCGGACGGGGGTCCGACTTGAGTGGATCTGTGACCAAAATCAAGCGAGGTGAGTCTTCGTCAAACCGGGTTGAATGCTGGAATTGACTTACAAATTTGATGCGTATTCGCCGAGACCGACGTTGTTCCAAGAGCCAGAGAACTCAACGTCATGCTGTACCAACGGAAGTCAGAACGCAAAGATCATGCCATTGGTCCATCGAACCCACCGAGACACACGACGACAGCAACGACCGCCGCTATAATCGAATTCGAGCGCACACTTGCAAACATCGCAGCATTTAACCCAGTGTTGCTTCCAATGGGGTCTGTCGCCTGCGCATTATCCGTCTGCGGGAGGTTCCCAGAGCTCGTGGGGTCGTTCCCGATGGTGTTGGTCGGACTTCCCCCCGACGGCATTGTCACCGTTACGGTCCCGAATACAGTCGACTGAGCCGGGGCCGAGAACCCAACGCTCGTCGACGGGAACGACGGATCAGAGAAGTCCGAGGCAGTTGCCGAGGCGGATGTGCGCGTTCGCGTCGACGTCGGCGTCGACGTGAAGTCGATCGTCGATGGCGGGGGCGCGGTCCCTCCACAGATCCGGCCATCGCGGCAGCACCCGTCCCCGTCGCAATAGTACCCCGAGCGGCAGAAGTTTCCGTCTGCGCGAACGTGGTGCACGGTGAGTATGCCGCTTATCTTCTGGTGCTCTGGGGCGAAGAATGCATGACGCACCTGAGCAGCACTGGGATCCATCGAGCGGGTAGCAGGTGGTGGCCGAGCACTCTATCCAGCCGACTGGGCAACCGTCCTCTGTGCCAGTGCGGGAACGGTCGTATGCGGTAATGTTCGCGACGTTCACGCCGCTCCAGGCGGTGTCTGCCCTAAGGTACCGCTCGGGTGCGTCTAGGATATCGCTGGGCGGGGACCCTGCCACCGTGGGGTGGGTGAGGACAACCGTCCCGAGGAAGAGGCCGACAAAGCGTGCGTATGTTGAGGGGAACATCGTGCCCTGTGGTCGATCGGCGAACAAGGAAGCGGATGGGAGCAACGCAATGGTTGAACGTTGTGCGACTGCCTTCGAAAGGGACCAAAGGCACTGGGACGCCTCTCTTATATATTGCGCCACGGGCACGACAGGACCAGAGACGAGGTTCAAAGTTTAATAGTCATTCAATGCAATCTTCGCCCTTTTTGGCGGTGGCAGACCCGAGGCAACAGATGACAGATGCGCCGGTCTGCTTACCACACTATCAATTACTAGTGGACTGCACGCGGTTCGCGTCTGGCAGTTGACAGCGCCCCGCCATCGAGGCGTCCGGGATTTACCAGAACGGATTGTGCCTCCGCCAGAGCCAGAAGTGACTCGTCTCGGAGACGGACATGTACAGCCTGCCAGGCACTATGTGACCACGTCATTGCACGGATTGCCCATCCCACCCAAATTCACTGACTCACGAAATTACCCATCTCTGCAGTATTCATCTTGAACGGGCAAGGTGTGCCAGTGGGGTAGAGCCTCGCAAGCCCAGAGAGGAGACCTGGGGCTGGAGACAAAGGAACGAGTCCTTTCATGGTCCTGTGAATCATGGCAGTGAGCTGATGCACCATAACGTCAAGGAGATAATGTCTCGATTCGATCTTGGTGTCATTTTCATTAATCCAGGGGAGGAGACATGCCATAAAATATGATTGGGTCTCCCATTGCCAAGCCATTGCTTAGAGGCACTCCTGTTGTCCCGTCGCGGCCCGTTTGACTTGGCGCGTACAGACATTTATTTAGTAGCCAACAGTTGGAAGGAAGAGAGGCGACTAGGTCACCTTCAGGTTTTACTAGACGAGTCGAGGATCCCGGCCTACAGGTGGCGGCATGAGACAGATGGCCGTCAATGTGTCTAGTCAGTACTAATAGTACCAGTCCAGTGAGTCCGTCGGACCAGCCTCAGCACAGCCATCGACCTACCACTTCAGTGATTAGGTTCGTTCAAACCACAAAGACCTGCCTGTCGTGAACATATACATCGCATCGACAGAGATCACACCATTGCTCCTAGAATTCAACAGATTGTGCTTGGCACTGGTAGGAACGCATTGGACCTGCCCACATGCGGTGTTAAAGGTCATTCGCCATCATCTCGTGTAATATCTTGTGTGAAGGAGGATTTGTGCATCATCCGTGGACCCCGGGTCGGATTGGACATTAATGACAGTTCAGGTGATCACGAGGTCTCCTCGCGACTACACTGTTAGTCCATGAACAGGCACATCGGAGCGTTCACACAAGAGAAGCATATCGTGTCGCACAGTTGGTTGCACCTGCGGATCTTCAGAAGAAAAGAGGGGATTCTCAGATTGTCCACCGTGGGAGAGAGTAATTATTCACAAGGTACTCCTACTACTGAGTATTAGCAGTGCTACAAGCAGTCTCAAGCAGGATTTTTGTATCGTTTATCCTGTAGGCGTGTGCAATGTTAGCTGTGAGTATACCACCAGCTAATCGCACAGAAACTTACCCATGTATACCATCGCCACGCCCAACAATCCAGCAAGGGCTGCACCTCCTCCGACCGGTGCGTTGGAGAAGGCACCTCCGCCAGCCCTGGCACGGCATCCCGTCGATCCAGTCGGATCAGAGACGCACATATACCTAGATATCAAGGAGAAAAGCATTTTAGCATGATCACACTAGCGAGACTGGGATTTAGATCCTAAACTCACCCTGCATCGCAATATTCGCCATCTGCAACCACGAGCATGGACGATACCAGTGACAAGTCAGTGCCATGTGAGCGTGTCGGGATTGGAAGAGTTACGCACTATCGCAGCACTGCGAGCCGTCGAGCGGGTAGCACGTTGTGAGGGAGCACTCCGCCCAGCCGTCTGGGCAGCCATCGTTGTTGCGAGATTGGCGACGCGCGATGGTAGGCGGAACACTGCCCTTCTTGAGCGACTTCGCGGCAGTGAAGTCCTGAGCGAGCGCACATTGGAGGAGGAAGAGCGTGGACAGGAGAAGGAGAAGGAGGCAGCGCATCGCATAGAGCATGTTGAAGATCGTAAGCGGGTTGGTCGTAGAGACTGGCGGATGGGCGCACTCCAGACAGATGGGTTTTATGCCTTCAAGTTACTCGGGTGCGTTGGGAGCTAGTGAACAGGGTATGTACATTTGAACAGATGTGATCCGCAACGAGTCCGCACACTGGTCAGCGGTACCTGACAGCGGGGCGTCACCACTGACTTACGATAATACCTTCCTCAGTTTGAGGCTGGACAAGAGTGTTGCTGGGCAGCCACCGTCTAGAGGGCCTATCACAGAGTAACAACGACTGTCAAATCTCTGTCCGGATTTGACAGGAAGAGACGTACATACTAGACACGACGACGTAATGCGACTGCCATCAATGGACGCCGTTACTTCTGTGGACGCTCGGTGCTTCCTCAGCTTGACCAGTGGACCTCGCGCCCTGCTTCTGAATACACAGCTTTGTGGCGATGGAGCAGACGTGCATTACAGGACAGGCTGCTTAAGGCATAGGAGGGCAATCCATACGCCAAACAGATGAAGAACGACGGCAGCTTGCCGGTCTGCCGGTGACGGTCAGTCTGGCTGACAGTGGGTGGAACGCCATCAGCGCCTGGTCCGCCTAGGATGGCGGGATGCTCGGTGATTGTTCCTCTGCATCCTTGCATTCTGTGCAACTAATACTCAGTTGTGGTTGAGTCACCTCTACGGATCATATTCTTACTAGTATCACTTTGTGTTCATCTTGGTATCCCAACCCCGCGGCAGTGGTGGCTTTGTAGGGCTTTGTCTTACCAGTCCGTGAGTACTGCCAGTGAGGATGAGATGGGCAGACAAGACTATTCGGGTAATACAAGTACTTGGACTCTCTTGACCCCCGCAAAGTTCTGCACTGGTGCCACGAGCTGAACTGGACTAAGCAGAGATCCAAAGTTCTGACATGAGTGAAGTTGTCATTCTGAGCTACAGCCTGAGTCTGAGGCCTGCCGCCTGAGTGATAATGCAGTACTCTAGTCTCGTAACCGGATAGTGAGCCTGCACAGTCAGTTCCCTTATCCGGAAGGCAGGCGTTTGCATGGTATCGCCCCAGCGCTTAGCGTCCTCCTGCCTTAATCGTCACTCGTACTCACCGCTCTCGCCTCGCCGACCCACTCGTCTACAACACACGTCCCGTCTCGCGAGCCTCTCGTATGCATATGTAAGAGTACAGTACCAGCATGTGTATACATTGCATACTTGTAACGAATAAAAATACTGTATTATGGGACATACAACATATGTGCCTGAGCGGCAGAGATGGGCCGCGGAATATTCCTAAAAATTTTAAAAAAGAGCGATGTGGACGTGTTGGCAACTCAGCTAGAACGGCTTCTGCGCGAAGATGGCGGTCAGGTCGAAGGGACATCTAGCGACGGCGACCTCGGCGTGGCCATGCCCAATCCCACCGACGTGGCGAGCACTACATGTCACACGGAGCGCTTGACGGGCATTTCCAAAAGAGTCCTACAGTCTGTCCGGCGCACGCCTTCCCCATATGTATACGAGAGGCTCGCGAGACGGGACGTGTGTTGTAGACGAGTGGGTCGGCGAGGCGAGAGCGGTGAGTACGAGTGACGATTAAGGCGGGAGGACGCTAAGCGCTGGGGCGTAACGTAGAAGGACGTAGAGGACCGATCCAAAGAAGGGGTCGGAGTGCGAAAAAGAAATGCAGAGAGTCAGAGACACTATTAGTGCAGAGACGTGTACGTACGTACTCTGGAGAACTTCGTATAGGAGGGCGCCGCGTTGGGGGATTCCCCTTATATAAACCCTTCCCTCAATATATTAAGACTACGATTGCATACAGTACATACTTCTTAGCCGAGTGCGCTCAATACTCACGAATGTTTCTTCTGAATATATGCACATTCCTTGGTGCAACTTCACAAGGGATGTCAACACAAGGTTGTGTACACATATCCCACAAAGTTGCATTGTACTCAGAATCTAGACGAGTGAAGTAAAACATAGTCTTCAGTCGGTCCGCCCTATCCGACCTGTCCTGACGACATCCCGTATCAATTATTCATATTTTTGTGTTCAGCAGCTTTCAGACCCCGGCAAGCTGGAGGCTAAGTAAAGCGGGCGCTGCCACTAGTACTAGTTTAAGTAGTTGCCCGCCGCAGATGTATGGATTATAAAGTCACCGCTCACTGAGATGCGCAAGGCACGTCCCCTTCACGACTCTGGAGAGGGTAACAGCTTGGCTAGGTTGCATAGACTGTGTGATACCTTTCTCTACTGGTCTACACGATGTCTACCGCACTCATCACAGGTGTTGCACTCGCGGTACTTTATGTCTTCTTTGCGAAGGCTTTCACGCGACACAAACCTCTTCCAGGCCCTCCGGGAGCGCCGTTGTTCGGAAATGTGTTACAATTGCGTGGCAGAAAGCTCTGGGAGAAGCTATACGAGTGGGGACACGATTACGGTTCGTCGTCATTGTTCTGCGGGTTGTTGTCTCTCGGGTTATAAACGAAGCATGATCTAGGAGGGCGGTTCGTCGTCATTGTTCTGCCGGTTGTTGTCTCTCGGGTTATTAACGAAGCATGATCTAGGAGGAATTTACTCAATTCGTCTATTTGGAACACGGTGTCTGGTATTGAACACAGTCGCCTGTGCGCGCGAGATCCTCGAGGGCAAGTCTGCCAATTATTCCAATAGGCCATTGCCTAAGATGATTGAACTGTGCGGTATCTCTTGTCATCGGTCTGTCCGAGAAGCGCTGAATGTAGCTCCCGCGCAGTACGGGGTTCGACAAAGGCATTGTCTTGGAACACGATCCCAACCGCCTCCGCCATGCACGAAGATTGCTCAACACTATCCTTACCCCCCGGCAAATCTCGAAATATCGGGACTCGCTCAAGCAGCACATCGACGTGTTTCTCTTCAACCTGTCGCAGGAACCCGACGCTTTTGTGCAGCACATTCGTCAGTGCGTGTACCCGATTGTCTTGTGCCGGATGTTCAACTCATCATTCACCATTGCTCCAGTCTGACCGCCGGGATCTCGATGGAGATGTCTCACGGACATCGTGTCACGACGCGCT
The DNA here is from genome assembly GCA_000743315.1 of Lignosus rhinocerotis TM02. NCBI lineage: Eukaryota > Fungi > Basidiomycota > Agaricomycetes > Polyporales > Polyporaceae > Lignosus > Lignosus rhinocerus. Next base: position 20,007 of record KN050034.1, on the reverse strand, counting down.
ATGACCCGTACGTGCAGAAGGCAAACATATTTGCGGACCACTTCGCGGAGGCCACTTTGCCGAACAACCACATCGTCGACTGGTTACCCTTCCGTCAGTCATGACAGGGCTATTAATGACCTATCCGCGTTCATTGACTCACTGGCTGCTAGTGGCGTACTTACCCTCATGGCTTCCCGGAATGGGTTTCAAGAACAAGGCGCGTGCGTGGCGTGAGCAGTACGTTGCGCTCGCGGAAGAAGGCCACAAAGTAGTCAAGGACCAGATTGTGAGCTTCTGTTTCGATCATAGCTGTCGCGGAGACTGACAACCACTGACAGGCGAAGGGCACTGCTCGACCCTCGTTGACGTATTACGCACTCGCAGAGTCCGAACCCGGCGAGCATCCAGATGATATCATCATGTTCACCGCGACGCAAGTCTACACCGGTGAGCCTGGCATTTCTGTGCTTATGTTATGATTGATATAGAGCATTACAGGCGGAACGGACACGGTGAAGAACACTTGTTGTGTTGTGAGCGTCGACACTAACTACGCGAACAGAGTGTATCTATCTTGTCTTCGTTCATCCTCTTCATGGTGAAGAACCCGGAGGTACAGAAGAAAGGTCAGGAAGAGATCCAACGAGTCATTGGGTCGGACCGACTTCCCACGTACGAGGATCGCGCGAGCTTACCGTACGTCGAATCAATCATAATTGAGGTGTTCCGTTTGCGCCCTCCCGTCAGTCTTGGTGAGTTTTCTTATCGCACATCGCCGGTGGAGAGAACTCTCGATCGTTCAAACGTACAACGTAGTCACGCGGATGGCAACTCAAGATGACATGCATAATGGCTGTCTTATAGAGGCCAATACCGCGGTCATTGTAAACTTCTGGTTGGTCGCTACGACACAGGATTCGATCGATCGTCACGCAACTAAAAATCTGCATATCTTCAGGGGAATGTTGCGGGATGAGCAGTTCTACCCGGACCCTCACTCATTTAAACCGGAGCGGTGGATAGGACAGGACTCACGGTCAGACGTCCATCCGTATAATGTCGCGTTTGGGTTTGGGAGACGGTAGGCAACCGCGCCCAGCATTGTTGATCTCTTCGAGTCGACGCTGAACCTGACCTGTCATCTGATTAGGACATGCCCTGGTCAGAACTTGGGAGAGGAGCTCGTGTTCGCATCTGCTGCAAGGATGCTTGCACTGTTCAACATCTCGCCGGCTCAGGACGCGAATGGAAAGCCTATCATACCTTCGGACGACAGCACGCATGGTGGAATTACGTGCGTGTCTTGAGTTCTCGGTTGTGGCATGTTTGAGTGCTTACTGTGCTGTGGTAGATTCCCCATACCTTTCCGCTGTGAGATTCGCCCTCGGACGGCCCGGACAAAGGAGATCCTGCAAGAACTTGTTGGGCAGCATGACTGGTCTCTCTAGAGTTATTCACCGAGTCCCCATCCCTTGCGATCAATACATAGTTGCGACGACACCTTCGAACCAAACTTCCGGAAGGTTCTACGTCTACCGATAAATACGATGTTCCCCAGTGTTCTTTCCGGCGGACATGCGAAAGATTCATCACGTCATATGCAACATTGCCGAGTGCGTGGTTCCTCCCAGTCTCCACGACATCAAACGTGTACAAGGAACCATTCAACCGCTACAGGCCACAATATTGATATGCGAAAACGTGTACAAGGAACCATTCAGCCGCTACAGGCCACAACGTTGATATGCGAGTTCAGCCGCTACAGGCCACAACGTTGATATGCGAGGGAGCCAGAGTCGCTACCTTCAAACACTTTCTTGCAGTGCTGAACGTCACACAAATATCATGCAGCGGGGGCCGAAGGCCATGGCTAGCGGATAGGGAGTCAGAAGCATTGTGAAAATAATACACCCAGTCTGAGCTGATCTGAGTAATGGTTCGGCGAGCAGAGCTATGTCGCGCGCATTACATCTTGATTTTGTTCCGAGTCGAATTGACAGTGAGTGACAAGTTGTCAAGTGGGCTAAGCGCCAGGTATTGATCTCACATATACTCACCCCCTGACCATCGAAATCAATGACCCATCTATGTGTAGACAACCTCTCGGCGTCCTTGTCTCTCGCTGATCTCTCTTCCTACGCTACCGGTTTTGCTCTTGAATATGCATTACTTACTGGAAAGTCTGTAAACGTTCTTGAGCCGCCTCTGATACCCCTTCTCAGTCTCCAGCCGTACCAAATCGTCGAAAACGTCCCCTCGACGCGAGGTGGGAACCCGCGTCTCCATATCGTAGGGAGATATACAGGAGCACCTCGTCTGACATCCATGAGGCATAATCGCCGCGTTCTCAAGCTTGCACCTCGTCTGACATCCATGAGACATAATCCCCGCGTTCTCAAGCTTTGTCGAGTACCAGGAGCCCAAGCAATTGAGGTCCTCGCAGTTGCTTGTCATTCGGAAGTTCATCGAAGGGGCACGACAGCCTGGAACCTCGTCAGTGGTCAGGCCTTAACCCCCAAGGTTCGGTATGAGTTTCGTGTAGTTCGTGCTGCAACCTTACCATAGTGTGTTGGATTATGTGGTCTTCATACTTTGTGCGTTTTCTCGTTAGTGAGATCCACTAGCGCCGTTTGCTGACAGACTAACAGCGAGTATCATACCAGAACATATGACCCTTGACCTCGCGCTCGTGTTGTCGCACGAACGCAGAGAACTTCTGCATGGTTGCACATCACTGAGTCTGGTTCTGCCAACTCGGTGTTCTCGGACTTTGGTTAGGTCATCATGTCACATAGGTGATTGAGTGCTTCAGGTATCAATCTTGAAGGTGATGTTGGGTGCAATATAGCACTACGGTCTGCAGGGCGTTCTGACATCCCTAGTGAGTCTCCTACGCGTGTTCTTGCTACTCTCTCGGCATTAACATCCTAGTAGCACGCAAATCATGAATCTGCACCTGCATAGTCTAACATGAGTATGTAGCTTTGATCCGGGATGAGATTTCAGCCTTATGACTTCCACAGGCAAGACTTTTGACCCATCGCGCAGTCCAAGCGAATGTCATGTTGGCTCAGTTCAAACACTATTATGTCAATCACCGCTCACTACTCATGGCCACTGTTCGTCTCCCTCAGTTCAACATGTCAAGCCAGCCTCCTTTTCTGTTGCCACATTGCTACGTTGCCCATACCTGGACCGCAGGTATTCGCGCTCAGCGTCTCACCTCAGGTTGTGTGAAAAAGGTCCTCCACTCAAGAAGTTCTCATGGGCAAAGCACAGTCTTGTGCGTCGCGATTTCAGCCACACTACGGGCGGACATTCTTGATCCTATCTGCGGCGAATTACATTGATCGGACGCATTATTTATACCAGGACTTTGCCCAGGGAGTCTTGTAGGATGTCATAATTCCTCCCCCCCCCCTGCATACCAGTCCCATAAAACCACCTCGGTAGTGACGGAATTCTCAGTCTTGACACGATGGTGACCGATTCCGAGGTATGTCCCAGAAATGCTCGTTTAGGCAGTCAATTCATAACAAGCATGACTGCAGGTTGCGACAGCTCGTTCCACGCTCACTTCAGCTCTAGTCTCTCTTTTCGTAGAATCACTCCTCTTCGGCGCATTCACGGTGCTCTATGGGGTGTGCGCATGGGTGCTTCTTTTCCGAGACACATGCGGGGGTCGGGTGCGTTGGAGGCGAGACTACGTCCTGTTCACGGCCAGCACGTTGATGTTCCTTCTCACTCTGACTGTGAGTCATCTCACAGCTGGTTCCTGTTCTGTCCCTGATGGAGCTGAGTGTCTTCTCACTCTGACTGTGAGTCCTTTCACGGCTAGTTCCTGTTCCGTCCCTGGTGGAGCTGAGTGTTTCCAGCATGTTGCCCTCGACGTCCAAATTGCTCTTCAAAGCTTCGTTGTCAAGGGCGGCGACGTGACAGAGATGTCCACAACGTTGAACTTATTCAACGGGCTTCTGAATTCCATTGGGGCCGCAAAGTTTGGCATATATGTCACACAGGTACTGATCGGAGACGGATTTATGGTGCGTCAATCAGTAAGAACGCGGATGACAAACCTCCTCACGGAGAAGTCAGATTTATCGTGCCTATATTGTATGGGATCGTCGGAGGATGATTACGGTGCTCCCTCTGCTGCTTCTCGCCGCAGAAGTCGGTCAGCACTCGATCAGGTTATATCGTGGTCGTTGCTGATACTGTCCTTGATGTAGTCCTAGGCTACTACATCTCGTTCTCTGGACCGGTCATGATGACCGATGGTATGCCGGGTACTTCATGCGTGGACGCGCTTGTGAACGCGTTCTTCCTCCTATCTGTCGCAACAAACCTGATCTCGACTGGTAGCTGCTCCTAATCCCTCGTCAAGTTGCTATCTCTCATACTGACGTGCACCGCAGGGTTCATCATGATCCCCATCCTGCGGGCAGACTGCGACCTCCAAGAATACTCTCCTCATCAAGTCCGGACCGTCAAATGGAGAGTCGTCGAGTCCATCCTCCAATCCGCCGCCATCTATTCAGTCACGTCCATCTCGCTCGCCGTAACCTCCTTCGTCAGTCCCACGATTGCATTCCCCGCATGCCACAGCGTGTTCCCATCCGTCATCGTAAGTACTGTCATCCCAGCCATCTCGACGTCCCCTTCCGCATCCCCCGCCGCCACAGGAACACCCTGCGCACGACGCCCGAGCTGACTTTTCCCTTGCCACTGATCCTGCTCCCGTGCACAGGGCATCGTGTTCTTGCTCATCGTCGCGCGCATCTGTTGGAACGCGGCCCCCGCGGAACTCCCTCGCCACTCGACGATCCAAGTCAACAGCGCCTCGTGCCCGGACATTCCGGTAGCTATGCACGCACACGCGCACTCGCGCGTACATGAGGCAGCCGAGCCGCAGAGCCCCATGGCCATCTCGCTGCGTTCGATGCCCATCGCCATCCACGTCTCTGTCTCGACGACGTCGGATCGCGAGAGCGTCTCATCGTACGAGCGCGGATCACCGTCTACGATCTCGAAAGTGCTCGATGAGATGTCAATGGGGGCGGTGATGGCAGAATCGCCGATGTCTCCAAAGGTGTGTCTGCTTTTTTTGAAGGCACCTGCGAATTTGGTGTTCACTTGCCCAACTGACAGTGTCCTTCGCTGTTTGACGAAGAGGGCATCAGGTGAACGCGTCGAGACCTTGGATCTTCTGTGTGTGCCACCAGACACAGTCAGTCATAGAGACTCGTGGAAGGG